>JAVFBW010187631.1:0-10424 GCA_034783835.1 Mopalia ciliata
TCGATCATGTGTAGATCAAGGTCACTTTGTGCTTTAAATCTTTTCATACACACACTGCACATATGTTTTCCCATAGCATTATGAAGTGCCTTATGTTTTTTGAGAGAAAATGAATTGGGACATTCTTTTTTACATTCATTGCACTGATGTGTTCGTTTAGTATTGTCACTTGCCATACATGGATGTCTTTTAAGACGAAACAAAGTTGAAAATTCCTTTCCACAATCACTGCACTTAGGTAGCCCCTCAATTCTGTGCTTGAGCATATGATTTTTAAGGTCAAGAGAGATTTTAAACGCTTCCCCACACACATTGCACCGATGTGGCATCAGACTGCTATGGGTAACCATATGTGTTTCAAGGTCAGCATAATTCGTAAAATTTTCATTACACACATGGCAACAACTTGGCATCTTAGTGCTATGAGTGAACATATGTCTTTTAAGGTAGTCAAAGTTCTCAAATTGTCTATTACACACATTGCACTGATGTGGCACCATGGTGCTGTGAGTCAGCATGTGCTTTTTAAGGTCAACAAATTTCTTACCACCGCAAACATCGCACCAAGCTGGCTTCTTAGTGCTGTGAGTGAGCATATGTGCTTTGAGCTCAGGATATCTCTTAAACGTTTTATCGCACACATTGCACTGACCGTTCCACCTAGTGCAGTGCAGAAGCATATGTCTTTCAAGGGCCCAAGACTTCCTTAACGTTATGTCACATACGTTACATTGACTAGGACTCT
Source organism: Mopalia ciliata (assembly GCA_034783835.1). NCBI lineage: Eukaryota > Metazoa > Mollusca > Polyplacophora > Chitonida > Mopaliidae > Mopalia > Mopalia ciliata. The sequence continues at coordinate 746 of JAVFBW010187631.1, forward strand.
TTGTGCTGTGGGAAAGCACATGTGACCTGATCAAAGAAAGTCTATTATATCTTTGATCACATAAATTGCATTGGTATGGCCGCTTATTCACATGAATATTTCTCTTGTGAAATCCAAGAAAAGAAATGTTTGAAAATTGCTCTGCACATATATTGCATTCATATGGGCCCTCCTCATTGTGGGAGCGCATATGGTTAATACGGTCAAAACGTGTTGTATATGGTTCGTCACACAGAATGCATAGCTCTGGTTCAAATGATCTGTGAAGTTTCATATGCTTATCAACATTTGTTCTAGTCTCAAAAACTTCACTGCAGACACCGCATGTATAACTCGCTGAGGGCTTATCTGGGCTGCTTGCATCCTTGCTGAATCTCTGGACAGGCTTACAAGAAGTTAACAGTTTCCCTTCTTCAGTTATATAAACAAGCACATGATTACTAGAGGCAGACCTGGGCTCCTCCGAGGATTTCCGTCCACATGTATCTCCTGACTTGTTCTTTTTAGGGCGACCCCTTTTTGGTCTATTAAAAGTGTCCAAAATGTTCCTGGGTAACCTTTTTAACAGAACAATCGGTTGGAAGTCAACCGTGATCTCTGAGTCAAAATATTGGGTGCTAAAATAAGTTCCCCCTGTCTTTAAATCCTCCAAATCATGGTTACGTTCGCACTTATCTAAGTTCATTCCAGAGGGGTTCAATTCCAAATTACAGTTATCATCCCCCTCTGCGGTCAAATTCTCAAAAAAAGCCAACGAGGAAATGTTTTCTAAGTTAGAATCTGAACTCGTGGTACATATACTTGCTGCCCGACTATAAATAACTGAGCCATTGTCCTCAATGAGTTTGGGAACATTCTCAGATTTTAAATCAATTAACTCATTGATAGATTTAAAACTGCTTCCAACATCGAATTCACTTTTCTCAAGAAAATTTTCAATGTGAGTGGTTACATTCTCAGATTTTACATCACTTACTAATTCTGTATTTGTGTAACTATCCCCAATATAAAATGAATTATTCTCATGGCTCAAGTCACTTCTGTAACTTGTTAATGTCAAGTTACTTTCAATATTTGTAAGTCCAAAAACTGAGGGGGTTGAGTTTTCTAAATGTGCATATGCAACCAGGGGTTGACTGTAGTCCTCGCCACTCTTCTTTGTGTCATGGTTCTCAGCATAAGAGCATCCATTCCCAGACATTAAGTCAAAGTTCTCACAATTATCAAAGGATTTTCCATACCCAAGGTCATTTCTGTCTGGTATATCATAGTCCTGTGTTTCTCCCATTTTGGTAACAGTTTCCTGAAGAAAGCCATCATCTGTATGAGCATTATCCATAGAATCATTGTCTCTATTTCCCAAAACATCAATTTTATCATTATTCTCAAAATAAGGATTCCCATTCTCAAAATATGGATTCCCATTCTCTAAATAAGGATTCCCATTCTCAAGCCTGTCTGTGTCAACCTCCTCATCCTGTTTAATGTTCACTAATACTGTTTCCATATTTCTATGGTACCTGTCAAAGAGTTTGGCGAGTCAAAGAGTTTGGTGAGTCAAAGAGTTTGGTGAGTCAATGAGTTTGACGCATCAATGAGTTTAAACTGTTCAGTGCATCAATAAGTTTGATGAGACAATGAGTTGGAGGTGACAATGAGTTCGGTGGTACAATAATAAGTTTGAAAAGTCAATCAGTTAAGTGGGTTAATGAGTTTAGTGGGTCAATGAGTTTAGTAGGTCAATGAGTTTAGTGGGTCAATGAGTTTAGTAGGTCAATGAGTTTAGTGGGTCAATGAGTTTAGAGAGTCAATGAGTTTAGTGGGTCAATGAGTTTAGTGAGTCAAAGAGTTAAGTGGGTCAATGAGTTAAGTGGGTCGTTGAATTTAGTGGGTCAATGAGTTTAGTGGGTCAATGAGTTTAGTGGGTCAATGAGTTAAGTGGGTCAATGAGTTAAATGGGTCAATGACTTTAGTGGGTCAATGATTTTAGTGAGTCAATAGTCATAGGTCAATGAGTTCAGTGAGTCAATGAGTTTAGTGGGTCAATGAGTTTAGTAAGTCAATGAGTCATGGGTCAATGAGTTTATTGGGTCAATGACTTGTGGGAATCAAAATGAGATGCTGAATAAATGTCCACTTTTCTTTCTCAAACATCACTTCTTGAAGATCATGACTTCTACTCAACAGGTGCCAGCTGTACCATGGAATCAATCAATGTTGGCTTCCTAAGTAAAAACAGAAAAAATTTGAATAATTGATTTATTGATTGGTCATTTAATAACAAGCCAATATTTCACTTGAATATAGCAGACCCTGTTCTTTTGATTGATATTTAATGAATAGATGTACTAATGATTATTTCACCCTTGATGACATTGTGAAATCTTGATGGGTCAGTGCTACCTGCTTGTTTCTTTGTTTGATTGATTGATTGATTGAGGTTTAACCTTGTACTCAATCATATTTCGCTTATATGACGACTAATTGGCCACTTCACAGTGCTCCTTGCCCAACTATGGTAAAAAAAACCCAGAAAAAAGCCTTGTAAAAACCGCCCCTGCAATTGCTGGAGCTTAATCATGTGACTTGTACACCTGATGGTCGTCAGATCGGTGGACTAGATCCTGTGAACAGTTAAGCCACTAGTAAATCTGCCTACCCTTACATTAAATTATGTGTAAAGTTTAATTTTTATATTCTCTGAACAGTACATGTATTTCTTCTTTGTTAAATTTCTGTTGAACGATTTACTAACTCTTTACAGTATTTTCTGACCCTGTGGCTAAAGGTAGTTTGTTTGAAGTGTAGCAATATTGCCTTTACCTAGCACTGGAGGAAAATTAACTTTCCAACATTATGAGAACGATTCACTTCCTGGTTGTGCTAGTGTCAATTATTGTTGGAATACACCAGGTCATGTACAGTAAGTGAAATACCCTTAAGCACGGCTATTATGTGTTGTATTTATTATTATTGAGTGCATAACTTATTTTGTCTTAATGTATTTAGAAATGAGCATTTTGTTTAGCTACTTTTTGTATAGTATTTCATATGTTTGGCGTGTTGGCATCTTGAGCATAAATTACATGAGAAAGCATGTGTACAAAATAGTAAAAGGTACATGTACTGTGGCTAGGTCCGCACTGTTAAGTTTTGTTTGTTTGTTTGATTGGGGTTTAACGTCATACTCAAGGGTATTTCACTTATATGACGACGTGCCAGCCCAATTTACAGTTTTATAATTCTGATTAGAACACACTGGATTATAACCCTGTAAACATGGAAACCACTCATCCATAACAATTATTATGAAAATCTGATCATTCAAAATTTACCAAACAATCTGCAGATAATCATGATTCTCTGTTTCAAGTGTGACATTCTTGGACAAGAAAGGATGAGAGATAGTTAGCCAAGGGTAGATAAAGAAAACAGTTGTCAGCTATTTAATGCAAAATCAATGTTAAAACTTTCAAAGAAGGACATTCATTTCATTGATGTTAGAAGTTTCTTTCTCACCTCATTAGAGGGAACTGCTAAAAAGTTTTGTAATAATAGTTCACTTTTTGACACAATATTCCCCACTAGCATAGGAATGTCTTAAGTCATTCTCGATTTGAGTGTTAGAGGCCTTATCCAGTAATTTAAAAACTGCAAGTAAAGGGGGTTCATGTTCCTGAATTCCCACAAATAATCTGGGCCACATTGCTGTCATTACTAGCTTTGGATGATTTGCAGTCTTCCCATCAAAGCTTTTTTGGATATGTTATCAAATTTTCCTAATTTTTAAGTGATTTAAAGGAAACATTTAAATTATTAACAGCCCTGGTTGCTTGTTAATTTTTTGCTTGTTTGTAATTTAACACTGTACATGATGTTATTTCACTCATATAACAGCATGTCGGCCCAATGTGAAGAAAACCACTGTCTAAAATACATCATATATCCCTTAGCTTTGAGACGATCAGGACAACATGAAGCTCCGTCTAAACTCTCAGCCTTGTTTTCAGCAAGACAAAAGCAGGGAGATGGAAATGGTTGATTAAATAACACAAAACATTAAACATCACATGTAAAATATTAATGTTGCAGTTGACAAAAAAATTGTCCAACCAAAAGATGACTCATGGGGGTTTTGTCAAGTGTACAAACCTTCCACTAGTAATTGGGCTTGGAGCTGGACTTATCTTCTCACTTCTACTGGATGCTGATGTTGAGCGACTTCGAGATGAAGAACCTGTGCTGGCAGCTGTTTCTGCTGCGAATGATTTTGCTTGCGCCTGAGCAGCAGCTCTTGGGCTTTTCCTCGCCGCAGGACTTGGAGCAGCAGCAGACCTTCTCCTTGGCATTTTAATAATATTCTTCTTACTCCTTACCAATCAAAAAGAGTTTTCACGTCTTCTGTTAATGTTCAACTTACCTGTTAAGAAGATATAAGCATAAAAAGTAAAAGCCAAAGATATAAGCTTAAAAAAGTTGCTTTTGAGGGATTAAAACAGCTTTTATCAAATAAATTTTCAGTCAACAATATGCTTATTGCTTGTGAGGCTGCACCAGAATGTTTTTCCTCGCAGATTTTAGTTTCAAATTCAAACAGTTGTGAATATTATATAGTACTATAGTAGTTATTCAGACATTTCTAAAAAGCTGAAAATCCATCAAAAAAGACATATTTAGTACCACCAAGGTTTTTTTTCTGCCATGATTCAATACATAAATCGATATTGGCCTCATGATATGTATCGCAATACCGAGGTACTGTATTTTCGTGATTCAGGCTTTTTTAACATTAAAACTTTCCAGTTATTAATGACAAATTTAAACTGCTTGGTTAATTTGTTTTGTTTATTAATTGTTCTGTGAAATAAAGTCATAAAACTATTCAAATACATATACATTTTTAATGCCTCTACCAAGATTCAAACTCTGGTCTCTTGACTAGCAGGGCCATAATGCACAATTGTGTGGTATCGCGATACAGGGCTAATTATGATATCGTTTTGTTGGGAAAAATACTGAGATAATTTTCAACCCCCATTCCCCCACTACGGGTTGAGATAGGTGGAATGTAGGGTTAAGATGGAGGAATTAGCCCTATATATTGTGCTATGTTAGTTGATAAATATATTTGTCTTTTTATTGTCTTAATCTGGATTACTATCATGTTTTCCCGATGACTTCTGATGCTGGTATTATTTTAGAAAAAGCACTTATCGTTGTTGTAAAATAATAAACCCTGTAATGGGACTTCAAGAAAATCAACTTAATCACAAAATAGGGAAAGAAGACCCATATGCCTATTGTATTTACTATTTCTACGATATTTTCTTTCCTTTGGGTAAAATGTAAGGCCCTAGATCACTAAAGTTAGTTTAATATTTAGCTTTTTGTTAAAATAAACCCCTTCGTAATAGTTAGGATTATCTTTAACTATATTTGTAAAAATGGATATGCCTGGAGCTAATATATTTATGTTCTCAAAGAAGTTATACACTGTCGACGTTATGCAAAGACCAAATTCCGCATCAACTCAAATCCCGCCAACTAGCTTGTTTAGGGTTGAAATGCACATCAGCTTTGTTGCGCATTTTGACCCCAAAAAACATCAAACTAAAAGAGTACAATATACGAATATGCTGATAAACAACATTGCATAATACATCATGACAATCTATCTTACTAATCTTCTACAATTAGTTTGCACAATTTTTTATGAATCATAAAGAAAACGTAAAACTTACACACACTTACCGTACACACTTCTCACAAGGAAGCCGCCATTTTGGAATAAACTGATCACACGCCTTTTGATTGGTTAAAATAATTTAACTCTTCGTCGCAGGTGCGTTGAGATCCGGGGCGGGGAGCGTAGGGTAAAATGACTTTTCTTACACCACATATTGCTTTTCAGTGGCAAAACTCAATACAATACACCAAGTATCCCCCCAAAAATACACAATTGGCAAATTTTATTGGTTCAATAAATTTAAGAAATAATGTTTGTTGAAGTAAACTGGTTTCTTGAACAACCTTTACCCCCCTACTTTGCTTGTAGGATTTCCCAATATCAAAATGTTTGCAAGAGTAGGTTCCCCTGAAAACAACGCCACGTGATGAGTGTGTATTTAAGATCTGATACTAACAAGCTATGTAAATTTACTAAATTACACGAAAGAAGTAGTCAATTTACATTCCAGCTTACGTTTATTTTCTGTCTTTTCTTTCCTTTAATAATTTATTCAAAAGTAAGTATTATGCATCAATCCTTAAAAATGGCAGAGCTGCTCTGTTCAAAGGGTAGGCTACACGACATAGGCCTGATAGGGCCTACTCATAGGCGTAAATTTGTATCAATAAAGCATATGACTGCATAGCAAAATATATAAGCTTTGTATTGCCCATGCTATATAATGTACCCAAACCTGGAAATATATTAGCACAATGAATACTGAAGTGAATAGGGCTAATTCCTCCGTCTTAGCCCAACATCCCGCCTATCTCAACCCATGGTGAAAGTTGGAAATTGATCCGCCCCTATCGCCGGCCTTTCAAAACATATCTGATTTTTCTCAGATTTTTTTTTTGGATTATAATCTAACTCCTGCTTTCTTTCCTAACGTTTGAATAAAGTTTTATCTGATTTTCTGGCTCGAGTTGACACATATCAGTTATCTCCCTTTGCCATAATAAGATGATTGAAAACCGTCAGAAAAGAAATATTGCAAGTCGGTAAATTACTATTCGTTGTTTTCAGAGAAAAAATAAAATATATGTTTTGAGAGGCCAGCAATAGCGGCAGATCAATTTTCAACTTTCACCACTGGTTGAGATAGGCAGGGCATATCAGCCATTCCACCGTGACTCCTGTGACATTCCTACTCATTTTTGCTCTTGTCTTTGTGTACTGATTCCAATATTTACAATACATTTCACTTTTAGTCCTCTTTTCTTACAGACCTATATGGTTCACAACTAAGGAAAATATATTTCTTGCTCACCAACAATTTCAGTTCTCAAAAAATGGAAAAGAAAGAGTGTGACTCCCGTGACAGCTACAAACAAAAAAATGCTGACAATATTCACATGTTGTTTAAATCGTAGCCTCGTAACTAGTGAAAATTACAAATTTAGACTTTCTCAATGGGCTTCTTGAATGTTGAGGGATTCGCAAATAAATAATATTGAAACAAAAACAACAACTATAAAATGTTACTGATAATAAATACAGCGTGACTCCTGTGACAGCAAAATGTGACTCCCGTGACGAGTAGCCCGAAAATACTGTTTCAGTTTACTATCGGTATTCATTTCATCTTTTTATTCATTTAAGAAACTCAATAATACAAAAAAGATTAATCAAAACACATGGTCTTGTAAAAATACATGTGTTCCAGATACACAATGTTTTGCCGTTTCCTCTTTTGTTAAAAGTCAACAATCTGTAAACTATCTAGCAATCTATCTTCTATATGTTGAGATATTTACATTTAACCAGTAAGTAGGGACATTTGTTTTAGTGTTTCTGATCTCACATTATTACAGGCATTTGTATAGTGTTCCCTGTGTGACATCCACAAACCTATACACATATGATAAAGTCAAAACATAAATCAAATTAATCAACCAATGTATATCAAGTTGTAAACTGTTTGTTAAGTACTTTTTGTACATCTAGGTCAAACAAATTCAGAGAATACAATATGTCTCAAAACAATACCCCAAAATACAGATTATTTGGTCAAGTGACAAGTTTTTGTGCCCTTAAAATGACTCAGATCCTCTCTGTGGAGACGTATGAATTCACAGCTTCCAGGACCTAGTCCGCCCCTGGACCCTTGTTTTACTTGGCTGGGATCATAGTTCCATGCAGTTTGTTTGAAGAGTATTGCAATACTGTCTTTATTTAGCACTTGAGGAAAATTAACTTTGCAACATTATGGAAACGCTTCACATCTTGGTGAAATATCCTTAAGCAAGGCATTAAATACCAATCAATATATCAATCAACCCTCCTCTTTTTCTGTAGCAGTTGGTGGCATTTTGGATCAACTTTATAAAGAAATATGTGTATTCTCTAACAGGTGTGGAGACAAAAAAATCACTCTTTTATTTTTCTGCCCAAACTACCAAAATTTTAAAATGTGACTCCTGTGACAATCAAATCGTGACTCCCGTGACAATCTTTCCCGGTCAATAACAAGCTATTATAAGTCTCTTGGAAATCAAATTGTTATGATTTTTGGCAGTGTTTAGTGTTTGAAATTTTAACACTGATGTGCCGTTACCATGGAATGGCTGATAAGCAATCGTACTACACACTTGTGAGTTGTGACCAACCATGTATTAGAACAATGATGTCAGTCCCACCTGTTAAATAAACTAATTAACGGTTATGCTTACTCCAATGCAAGTGCAATACAAATGCTGTCTTTGAAAATATGCAATAAAAATAATAGGTTGAGGTCGAAGATCATCTGTAAACCATCCTTAACAGCACTGACAGCCAAAAACCAGACAGGACAAATATAGAATAATCACAGGATGTATTACAGACATCACAAACAGATCGGCTTCTGTTGCCTCTTCTGTTGGCTTCACAATGTACACAGCCTTTTTATGGTGGAAAACATAGAGGAAACCTTGTAAAAAAACACCCCCGCAATTGCCAGTCACAACATGTGACTCGCTCATATACCTGATGGTTGACAGGCAGACTTGATCACGTGAACATTAAATCAAAGCAGGTTCAGTTAAGGAAGCGCACTTGCTACCACTGATCCACGGCTGTGGGTCCCAGGGCAAGAGGAAGCTCCCTCCCAACACTCCCACAGACTTACCATACTTATCTCCGTTTGGGAAAATATACATTCCCTTGTTAACTTCAGCATCATCTTTTCCTTTCTTCTCCTTCTTTTCTACAAGTACACATAATAATTTAAATTAAAAGTTGTCAATACAATGACCAATTGAAGAAATACATTACAAAAGATTAAAGTGTACCAATACATGTTTTTAAAAAATATTACGTCGTTTTGTTGATTTTGTTTGTTTGTTTAATTAGGTTTAATGCCATACTCAAGGGTATTTCAAATATGACATCGGATTGTCCACTTCACACAGGTCCTTGCTAAATAAGGTGGAAAACCGTGCAGAAAACACATAAAACCACCCCGGCGATTGCTGGAGGCACATCGAGTGACTCACTCATATGCCTGATGCTCGACAGACGGATGGATGGTTTTGTTAAAATAAAAAACTTTTTAAAACCCCCAATCAAGGGAGTATCAATATTTACTGAGTTCTTGTGTTGTATTAACATCACATGTAAGGTCATTTCACTCATACGACATTTTGCCAGCCACTGACAAAAAAAACAAATACAAAACAGGACAATTACATGACGCATTCTATACAAATACATCCCAAACAGATCAGTTACAGATTTCCTCTTAGCTCTCAGGATTTGTTTGTTTGTTTGTTTGATTGATTGATTGGGGATAAACATCATACTAAAGGGTATTTCATATATATGACAATGGACTGTCTATTTCACTTTCTTCCTTGCTTTATTATGGAGAAAATCAAGTCAACCTCATAAAACCACCCTAGCGATTGCTGGAGACACATCAACACGTGTGAGTCAACTGTATTTCATTAATATGATGGCAGTAAGTGTATT
>JAVFBW010187642.1:0-10424 GCA_034783835.1 Mopalia ciliata
AAAACGCAAGTCAATAATGGTGGTCTTACCCGTAAGTAAGCTATAGTCTTACGTCATATGTGCAAGTGCTGATTTTAAATGACCTAGAAATACTGCTTGAACCTGGGATATAGTATAGTGTGTACTATGTCCCAGCTTGAACTATATATACAGCATTTGCTCGATTATACTTATCTTACACGCATACATGTGGTCGTTACTACAGAGAGACATATATATATTGAGGGCTGTCGAAGATATTATACCAATATCCGTTCTAGGAGTTTCAGGTGTGATATGTCCTTTATGTACACAATCACTTGTCAGCAGTGGCGCATTTATTTCTTTTTGTCGGATACATTTAATATTTTCTGTCTATAAATTCATTTCATTAAGGCCGTTATAAAATCATGAGAAAGTAAATAATTACTAAAAAGAGTCAGAAACTATTGACCGCCGGATTATATACCTTATAGCCGGATTATATACCTTATAGCCGGATTATATACGGTATAGCCGGATTATATACGGCATAGGCTAAATACGATAGATATATCTTGTCATTAATACAATATATGTATATACATCGTGGTAGTATTTTGTTTTAAAACATAAGAACTTGATAAATTTCTTTTGTACTTTTTCTATCTTTTCTGTCAAATATTTCTGATGCGGGGACCATACTGGTGAAGCATATTCCAAAATGGGTCGAAATATTGACGTGTACAAAGATGTTAAAGAATCCGGTCTGTTAAACGTGTGACATGTTCGCTTTAAAAAGCCTAGTAATTTAGGCTGCGTGCGTGTGTCACATAGGCCATGGAATGTTTCGAGTTCTACACAGCCTCATTCGCGTACTGGATCATTTTCGCCTTATATAACTGATACGGTTGTCTATGAGATTTAATATCCTACTAAAATCGATGTATCATCTTAAGTTCTAGATAAACTCACATAGTCAAGTTTCTAAATAGATTTATATCTTCGGCTGTTTACTGTTTTGTTTCTCTTGCATATTTTAATAGATTTAATATGGATATTTATAAGTTTTGATGTTAGTTTTCATAATTTTTTTTTTTTCCTATTGCATAGTTTGGAAAAAATCTGAGTTTTACCTTACCAGGTTGATGTTTCGTATTTGAGAGTCTTTTTACATAAATCAATTTATTTGTACCGCGTCTTGTCAACTCATCGATCAAATATGCTGTGTTTGATTTTTCTATAGGCGCCGGTTTCTAAACTTTAAATTTCAAGTTAATCTGTGAATCAGTTGCAGACTTATTATGTTCACAACATTTGTAGACATGAATTTTGAAAATTATGCAATGGCGGCCATATTGTTGTGTGATTTGGTGAAATGAAATCCGTCACTTTATCGTTTAAAGGATGATACTAAATTCCAAGTTTCAAGTCTATCGGTAAATCTGTTTTCAAGTTGTCATCTTAACAATATATATAGGCTTGGATATTGTACAATTATGAAATGTCGAATTTGGTGATATATGCTATCACATGCGTCGACTTATAACATGATGAAGTTACACATATCATTTATGTTTGAAGTCAATCAGACCTATTGAATTTGTTGTCAGGCTAGCTGTTTAGCTATATGCTTTCACATGCATATAGGGCAGGCGGACGGACGCCTAGTAGTATTTCTAAGTCCCAGTTACTATATACCGTAGTGGGGCAAAATGCATTGAAATAAATTGGAAATTGAAAATGCATACAGTGTTTTCCGACAGCCGCCGTAATAAATAACCCGTACATAACATATATTAGCCTTGTTAACGACAGAGTTTCCAAATATAGTCAATTACTCTTCTTCTTTTCATTCCAATGTTGCCTGTACTGCCTATATTGACGGCGTGAAGTGTACCCGCCGTTATACACTATACTATATTTCTGCCCCTGAGGGCCAACTTTATATCACATTTTGTCAAAGGCAGGAAAATGCATTTGAAAATCGTATCGGGTCATATTTCTTCACAAAGTAAAATGTGCATAATAAATAGAAGATGGTGATTCTTGGATTGGAATAAATTTCAGTGTGTAATATTTTCATTTCAAAATTATCTGACTGATTATCTTTTTATAAATTCTGCTAGTTATCATAAATAAATGTGTGTCACTGTCTCAAAAAGAATGTCCCGCGTCTATAGCCTCTATCTATACAGGGGCGTGGTTATAACATAGGCTCCATTCCAATGAAAATACTGTAGGGAATTACGTGATTTAATGTGCTGGTAGGCTATTTTAAGAGTATGAGTGAATGAAAACCTACAAATATACATGTACAGACATTTCCACGTATCCGGAGTTCCGTAGGGTCGGCTTTGTGTTTTGTGTTCCAGAGTTTTCATAAGGTAAAAACTTTAGACTAAGTGATAAAATATCTGTTGGTATACTTCGTGTACAAAACTTTTATATAAGATTTTAAACCTATGATGTCTGGGGTTTTTTTTTACGGATTCCATGAGCTCCTTGACCGCCATATAATAAAGAATGTTACGTGAAATACGTGGGCGGACACTCTAGCTCAATATACTTTGTTCGTGTGTCATTCGATATGCCTCTATCTATATCGGAAGCCATGTCTATTCTGAAACCACACTTGTAAATAATTGTTGATTGTAAATAATTTTTTTACGGATCCGCTGAACTCCTTGTCCCCTTTGAGGAATTTCATGTGGAATAAGTGTTCTCCTATTCTTTACTTAATAAACTACTCACAACAAATTTAAGGATCACTATGAGAAAACAGGTGAGTGATAAACTCAATTCCTGGTCAGCTGTAAGGGGGCGATGTTGTGTTTTTTGCTCCAAATTAAACGCAATTTTGTGCCGTTCTCCAAGGCATTGAATTAAATGTTTGCAAAACTCCAACGCATTGACTTCTCTCTTCTGGAAGTTATGACTTTGGGTGCAAGTGATCCTTACCTTTTGTCAGTAGTTTATATAAAAAAAGACCTTTTTCCTGAAAAATAAAACATTCTTGAGTCAGCAGAAGTTACTTTTGGGACGGAATAGGTTAAAGGAATCGATAAATGTGTAAGATATTTATCAGGTTGAGACTTGTTGGGGATAAAGAGTTCCCATGGTGACGTTTAAATGTCATAAATATGACTCTAGTGAATGCTTTAAACAATATCATTTCAACCATATACGAGAGCAATAATTATATGGTATTCCAATGTTACAGTGTAATGTTCTATTTATCATAAATATTGCCAATAAACTCCCCGATCCAGTGGTGATCAGGACAATGTCAGAACAAGGTTTGAAATCATTCACAAATACATATGAGATCACCATAATCATCTGTCTACTATCCCCCATCCATCCCCACTTTATATTACAATTGATGCACTACCCAGCACACCACTTTGCACATCATAATCCTGTTGTACTATTCAGTACACCACTTTGTCGGCTCATAATCCTAAAGTACTCTTGATGCACAGTTCAACAGGCTACTACTCTCCCTATAATCCTGATAAACGCATCATATAAACACAGTTTTAAATTTAAAGGAACGCACAATGTATATGAAATGCATAATGTATATGAAATGTTTTTATCCGAACCCTACCAGAGATAAAACAGTACAATTAACTTTACACTTGTTACCACTTTCATCTTACTATTTGCTCCATGTGTGTTGGTATAACAACGCCTGAACTTACCGTTATATGTTAGGGAAAAACCTGGTCCGGATGACGTTCCGTTAGCTGAGAACTCTAACAGCAACTTATTCTGAGAACTCCATATTGGATATGGCACGAGCTCACCAGTCAATCTTACAACACAAAATTTACACAATGAACACATAAGACAAACATTTGCACCAGCTTGCTATCAAACAACTAATAGCATAAAATTATATCCCAATGATTAATAGCTTAATTAAATAAGACAGGAGCTGCTTAAAGCGGACACTCTAGACGATTTTCCACCCATGCACATTCTAGGATTGGAATGCCACTCCCAGTTTGCCAAAATGCTATTTAGGATACGGTTTCCTTAAATCGGTATTTGTCTGTCAGTTTATAGGAAGTGTAAGGCACAGGTTGCACGACCATCTCTGTGCAGCTGGCATGGTTATCTATGCAAACTTATGTTCTTTTACTCAGCTTAATTCAATTCGTCTGTAAGTGTTTAACAAGTAAACATGTATTTTTTGAATAACCTTCGTGGATAAATATTCATGGATAAATATTCAGTGATCGTTTCAATCACGAATAGTTCTGTAAACATATTTGAGTTTTTGTTAACATTGAAGAGGAAGGTGTACTATTTACCTAGCTAATCGAAGGGCAAGCGTACTCCCGCCATCATATATATTCAACACACTTATCTCGTTGGCCAAACCAAAGGGTTCTGAAAACCTCAGCTCAATCTGGTAGTAAGGGTTGGTTGAAATGTACCAGATACATGTCAGATCAGCTGTGTATGAGTCTGGATAACCGGGGGAAGCGATCTGGCCAAAACCAGATCCTATTTCCAAATGACGAATACAATTTTTTGACACTAAAATGAAAATAAATAATACACAAATCAGGTTCCTTACACTTTTAAGCCTCTGTGGATCTTCTATATTCTTGACGTGTAGCAAAGGAATATTAGTCATTTGAAAATAACACAATAAAATTATCTTTCCAGAATTCTAAAGTTTAGAAGGTAGGGCCTAAGGATAAAAATTCTGTTCACTGTTTTCATTGACACATAATCCCTATGTGAAATTTAACTTACGATGGCACACTGGCGTTTCCAGGTTCCAGAACGGAGACGTCTGGTCGTCCGCTGTACATGTCAAGACGGCTGGTCCAATCAAAGTGTAGCCCTGGACACACGTAAAGCTAATCACAGATCCAACGGAAAATCCGTCTGAGGCGCTAATAGCTCCATTTTCAGGAGGCGTTACAGACGGACAAACGCTAAAGTTTAAACCTGCAGAAAAATAAAATAAATAGGGATATTATAAGTTATTGACGTTCTTCGAAGAGTTTGCGGACTTTTATGACCGACCTGCAAACTAGTAGGCTCATACGCACTGAACCACAGCCACAATCCCCCCCCCCCCCCACCACCACCACACAGCGGCAGACTGGGATCCCCTCGCCACTGACGACTAGCGCTGCCATGACAACGCAGCTTTCAGGAACATCAAGGAGGATGAAGGTTTTTGTCGTAGAGGAATGCCAATTGATCCCTGTCAATGAAAAATGCCAACGCCAATGGTGAATGCGAATTGATCCCTGTCAATGATCCCTGCCAATGGTGAATGCCAATCGATCCCTGACAGTGAGGAATGCCAGTTTGTTCCTCCAAGGAATATCCACACACATCCTCCCCCATCCCAGTTTGCCCCCCCCCCCCTCCCAAGAAAATAAACATACATTCCTATACATTAGTTTTAAAATAAAATTTATTACTGAGTCATTCTTCCTGAGCTAGATGTTAAAGGATTGTTAGTTTATAGTTAGTTACTTTTTCCTTTAGATATGACTTAGATGTAAATTCATGTCTGAGAAGAAAGCGGGTGTGTACAACACGAGAGCTATAGACTGCCCCTGGACCCTTGACTAACTTTTCACAGCGCCTGTGAGTAAGCAACGTTAAATGACCCAATACAAATAACTGATCTGGTGGAAAGCTTCTCAGGCAAATAATATCGCCCCATATAGCAAGCTAAAAATTTGAGAATTCAAAAATATACAATAAGCCAAGAAAAAACATCAAAAACTCATATTAAGACTCAAACTAAGTACATTAGTTATATATGGCGAAAATGGGCCAGGACGCACATGCGGCGGTGTTTTACTCTTGAGTATCCGGAGCCTAGGCAGCCCCTGGACCCGCACCTCATTGTGAAGTTGTGCTGAGATGGTCGCCCCCTCCCCCTCCCCCTCTTCCTAAAAGGTGGATGGTCTCGCCTATGATACTACCAGGATGAAGACAGATAATCAATCAATGCTAAAATATATGTGCAAATAAAAAAGGCAACTCCTGGCTTCTATAAAAAAAAAATTAGTTTTCCCTCCTACAAATAAAGCCTAGGCCTCTCTTGCATCCCCACCCCTGATTTTTTATCCTAGCGTCGCGACTGAGAAAAAAACAAATGAAACGAAATAATCTCTTATAACTGCTGTTAATTGTAAATCGATAATTAATCTGGAAGTCTGTAAAGCCCACGGATATAATACGAACTGCCAATCTAGACAATGCATAGAAATAGGAGAGGGGGTATAATCGATATGAAATTACAAAATGTGAGTTGTTCTTGAAGACTCTATGTGTTGCAGCATATAAGGTATATTGGTTAAATAATAAAGTAACAAGACTATGTGCATTTGATTAGCAATATTATTTTATACAGCTTATGTTCCAGTGTGAAGTTGAGCCTGTTAGTCGAAAACCAAATACCAGTTATACCCTTGTCCTATTTACAGTCCATATAAATAAGTCCTTGTGGGTAGGCCTACCTCATCAAAGTTTAAACGAAAGTTCATTGAGCAAGCTGAGGTTCACCATAACAGACTTTAAAAAAATATGCTCATAATCTTAGTCAAATCACCGTTCCCTACTTTTGTTGGACTATTTTTTTTACTTCTAAGAGCCGAAAAGTAAAAGTTATGGTGTTTATCAACTTTTAGGCGAAATATGCTATGTCGGCCATATTTGTTGTGAAACCTACTGAAATACAAAATATCTATGGTATTAACAGAAAAAGACAAGTTTTCAGTTAATATCTGAATTTGAATCATGGCCATTTTGATTTATGGAATTAAATTTAATAGGACTGCAATTGAAATGCAATCCCATCAGTTTTTGAACTGGAGGAAACTATTTCCAAGTTTGAAATGTGTCCATGAATTTGTTATTAAACCTTGGGTTTACTACATACACTGAACATCTTGAAGGACGGACGGACGGACGAACGCCGAGTAGCATTTCTAGGTCCCCACCCCGTATATAGTAATGGTGGACAAAAAAAGCCCATTAAACTTGAAATCTATCATATATAATGACTTACCCCTGTAGTTGATTGCCAGGTGTCCGTGACCTCTAGTTTCCAAGGTAAGAAAAGCTTGATTATTCGGAATAAAGATGTTTGGCATTGTGCTTTCTGGAGGTGAATATGGTGGTTTCACGTAATTCGATGTTAAACTGAAAAAAACAATTCTACTGGTGTTACAAAAATAAATATACCAAGTGTTGGTAGTTGTATTAAGCAGGACTGAAGTGTCCAGGTAAAAATAATTCTTAAAATGACCATGCTACAAATTTATAATTGGAGAATGGAGTCCACTCGTTGAGTTTGTGTGTTGTGGGGCTGTGAGATTGTTTGTTGTAACCTTTATAACATCTACCTCCAAATGAGCTGAGATCTGTTAGCTGAGTTTCCATTAAATATTTCTAGAATGCCGCCATCCAATCCCCAGTCCGAGAACTCTAGCTGGATCTGCAGGCCAAGGGGGACTGTGATAAGCCAGTCATAGTCCTCATTGGGGAGATATGTCATAGGGTAGTCTCGGCTGAGAATCAAGCCTTCTGTCTTCTCAGGCAGAACTTCAGATTGGGTACCGTACTCTGGAAACAAGAAGGTACACTTACTAAATCTCACAGTTCAAATTAACATAATATGCCTCATATTTGTAGCCACATTTGAATAGTAAGCATTAAAGATCCTATAATTTTGTTCAAAATGTCGAACTTCAGCTAGTATTTCTTGATTTGATTAACGTTTAAAGTCCTCCTGCAGGGCATTCCACTTATATACATGTAAGTACTATAAAGTATCAGTTTTTGATTTTTAAGAAAAAACAACCGAGA
The DNA here is from genome assembly GCA_034783835.1 of Mopalia ciliata. Lineage (NCBI taxonomy): Eukaryota > Metazoa > Mollusca > Polyplacophora > Chitonida > Mopaliidae > Mopalia > Mopalia ciliata. Next base: position 7,816 of record JAVFBW010187642.1, read on the forward strand.
CTTTACCTCTGAAAAACTAGTCCAGATATTCACAATCAGTGAAAACCTTTCCCTTTATACCTCAGATCCATAAACGGTAACCTGAAGGAAAGTCAGTAGTCCTACAAGCTAACCAGTGAACCATTCCGAGGTAAAGGGAGGGTCAGTAGTCCTACAAGCTAACCAGTGAACCATTCCGAGGTAAAGGGAGGGTCAGCAGTCATACAAGCTAACCAGTGAACCATTCGGAGGTAAAGGGAGGGTCCGTTGTCATACAAGCTAACCAGTGAACCATTCGGAGGTAAAGGTAGGGTCAGTAGTCATACAGGCTAACCAGTGAACAATTCGGAGGTAAAGGGAGGGTCAGTAGTCATACAAGCTAACCAGTGAACTATTCAGAGGTAAAGGGAGGGCAGTAGTCAGTCATACAAGCTAACCAGTTAACTTAGGCCAAGGTACATTGGAGGAGGGTCAGTAGTCCTACAATCTAACCAGTGAACTTAGGCCGAGGTACATTGGAGGAGGGTCAGTAGTCCTACAAGCTAACCAGTGAACTTAGGCCGAGGTACATTGGAGGAGGGTCAGTAGTCCTACAATCTAACCAGTCAACTTAGGCCGAGGTACATTGGAGGAGGGTCAGTAGTCCTACAATCTAACCAGTTAACTTAGGCCAAGGTACATTGGAGGAGGGTCAGTAGTCCTACAATCTAACCAGTTAACTTAGGCCGAGGTACATTGGGGGAGGGTCAGTAGTCATACACAAGCTAACCAGTGACCCAGGCCGAGGTACATTGGAGGAGGGTCAGTACTCTGACAATCAAACCAGTGAACCTCGGCCGTGGTAGATTGAAGGAGGCTCAGAGTTGGACAACCTAATCTCTGACCACAACCTCAGTGATTAATGGAGAATTGTCAAATTGCACAACCCCGGCTGCCTTTCCTCCAAGTAGAACGATCGGCAATTTAATATGAACCGTGGCTAGGTTGATTATTTAATTGATTCACTTTCTACGCAGCGAAATGTGAAATTTTGCTCGAAGTAATATTGAATTTAATCTGTTATTAGACAACGTCAGGTTAAAGCTCTATCTCTAACTCGGAATAAGTAGTTAAACCTAATATTTGCTGATCGTTGTCTTTCGAGCTGGTTGTTCAAGATTAAGATTCTCCCAGAGCTAAGTAAAACCAGCAAGGGAAGGATTGGGTAATGGAATATGAGCACTTCACACTCAGCAAGAGGTAAAAAAATCAAATGAAAAGTACATCACAAGAAAATGAACTTGTTAAGAAAGTTAGGAAAATAAAAAAAAAGATTCAATAGAGTGACGTTTTACATAATTATGTAGAAAGATTTGATGAACGTTAAAGAAGCAGGTACCTTATGTATGGTAGGTTTGCCAAGCCATATCGTTTTTGTTGCTATAAATTCTGGGCTCATTGCCAAAAGGATAAAATGGCTCGAACATATAGACTAAACATATTTTTAACTGAGAATCAAGACTATTTATTGTACATGTATAATTATGCAAATTTTAACGCCAGAAATGACATGGCTTTGGCATTACACGATTGTCAAATGTATCAGTACACTCAGAACCCCAAACTGACACTATCGCTATCATCGAAGTATCATCGAAGTCAAAACACCAACCTGACTCCTAACGCAATTATCAAATTATTCTAACAGGGTTATGAAAGGTACCAATCAGCACACTTAGAACACCAAAACTGTTCCTTAACACGATTATCAAAGGTATCAGCACACTCTGAACACCTAACTGATTCTTACACAATTATCAAAAGGAAAAGCACACTCCGAACACCTAATTGAGTCTTACACGATTATCAAAAGGAACAGCTTACTCCGAACACCTAACTGATTATAACACTATTATTAAAGGTATCAGCACACTCCGAATACCTAACTGAGTCTTACATGATTATCAAAAGGAACAGCACACTCGGAACACAATACTGATTCTTGCACAATTATTGCACACTCCGAGCACTTAACTGACTATAACACGATTATCAAAGGTATCTACACACTCCGAACACCTAACTGAGTCTTACACGATTACCAAAAGGAACAGCACACTTTGGACACCTAACTGATTATAACACGATTATCAAAGGTATCAGCACACTCCGAACACCTAACTGATTATAACACGATTATCAAATGTATCAGCACACTCCGAACACCTAACTGAGTCTTACACGATTATCAAAAGTATCAGCACACTCCGAACACATAACTGATTATAACGCGATTATCAAAAGGAACAGTTTACTTCGAACACCTAACTGATTCTTTAATACACAATTATCAAAAGGAACAGCACACTCCGAACATCTAACTGATTCTTACACGATTACCAAAAGGAACAGCACACTCCGAACACATAACTGATCCTAACACGATTACCAAAGGTATCAGCACACTCCGAACACCTAACTGATTCTTACACAATTATCAAAAGGAACAGCACACTCCGAACACCTAACTGAGTCTTACACGATTACCAAACGGAACAGCACACTCCGAACACATAACTGATTCTTACACGATTACCAAAAGGAACAGCACACTCCGAACACATAACTGATCCTAACACGATTACCAAAGG
>JAVFBW010187653.1:0-10423 GCA_034783835.1 Mopalia ciliata
ATTAGCGAGTCACACGTTGTGCGTCTGGCAGGGGTGGGGGGGTGTTGGTTTTTACGAGGTTTCTTCTCAGTTTCCCACCGTAATAAGGCTGTGTGAAGTGGACAATCTGTGGTCATCTAAGTGAAAGTACGACGTTAAACCCTCAATTAAACAAACAAACAAAATCCTGCATTGTTCCTTTCATAAAATGTTTAAAAATAAACCATTTGTAAAGGAGATAGTCACCATGTGACTGGCAATTTTGTAAGGTTTCTTCTTGGTATTTCCATGGTATTTGAGTGATAGCAAAAATGGTCCATGTGTCATCACATAAGTGAAATGCCCTTGAGTACGACATTACACAGCATTCAACTAAACAGGACAAAACAGTACAGGTCACAGTCTTTTAGTTTTGTACTCTCTCTCACAAAAGTGAAATAATCTTTAGTTTAATGTTAAATCCCAATCTACCAAACAAATTAATTATTTATTTTATATTTTGTGTTTCCAAGAAGCAATGGTCAAAGAAATTAATTATTTAATATTTTGTGTTTCCAAGAAGCAATGGTCAAAGAAATTAATTATTTAATATTTTGTGTTTCCAGGAAGCAATGGTCCTCAGCGATTCTGTATAGAAAAGGTGGGCAAGGAGACATGGTTACCAAGGAGTCATACATGCTTTAATCGGTTAGACTTACCTCCATATCGGAGCTACGAGCAATTAGTGGAAAAACTCAATTATGCAATTGAAGAAACAGAGGGCTTTGGACAGGAATAAAGTTATAAATTGATGGCCAATTACATGAGGAAACTTCATCGCTCTAATAACCAGATCCAAAGCTGTGGAAACGACATATCTTTTTCCAGAAGAACACAACAGACAAAATATGAACATTTCAGGAAAATATATCAAGAAAATTAATTTTTTTTTTATCTTTTTTTTTTTAAATTTAATACAGAATATCCTAAATTGTTAAAGAAACTGTTCTGGATTAAAAAATATTTATTTGTATTTACTGATCGTGACTCTGGCTAATGTAATGAAGACATAGTCCTGTTGTGTTAGCACTTGAGACTCACTTGTTTCCCAATTAAACAACACACAAGTTTTATGGTAGGTCCTAATAGTGTTGCTCCATACGGTTGGATGTCACTGCTGAAAATCAGTGAAATAATGTCGGGCATTAGAGATCAATAATAGTATCTATTATTGTTCGTATAGATCTATTTAGAAGCCTGCTCTAGGAGTTTATCTAGACAGGACATGATTCATCGTTTTGTTTTTTTATTAATCAACATCCCTGTGCCTGAGTAATTAAATTTTGTAGATATATCAAATAATGTGAGGAATTTTAAAGATGTTCTAATGATAACAAAGTGCTTGAAATGTGTTTTATATTTGTCTTGCAAACTTCCTCAAGCCGGAAGTTACATTATTCAAATCTAACTAATGGACATAAAAACCAAATATAATTAAAGCCAAGAAAATTTGTTTGAATATTGAAACATTTGTGATGATCCAGTTTACCATTACCATGACAACCAATGTGGAAGGTTTTGTGTTGTCATGGTAAGGACTGAGATCACATTGTAGACCTGTTTTTTGATAATAATCTAAATATTACATGTGCATACTTGAACTGGATAATTTTGTTGAGGTTTTGAACAAACCATTGTGTAGGATATTCGGGAAATAATGACCAATTAATTAACTGATATTAATTACGTTGATCTGTACTGAATATAAGAGTGGTATGAAAAACCAGCCAAGTAAACTGTTACTTGTATGATTTTGACCTGTATTTAGCAAGGGTCAATAATGATGTTCATATTGAACCCAAAGCCGGTACATATATTTGTAGTCAAAGTAAGTCGAGATGAATCTGTTCGTCAGATTGTGAATAGTTAAAGATCTTTTTTTTTGTATAAATGAAAATATTTATGTTACATAATTCACACACAGTTGCTTTTTATACCTACTATGTACAAACTTTAAGGTTAAACGTTTTTTTTTATTATTACAAGTCTTATGTTAACTTTTATCTTGGTTTTTTTGTATAAAGATCAACTAAACGATATCGTTTATGCACATACAGATTTGTTTTATATATATAGTCATATGTAAAGAAATTATAAATATATATATATATATATATACAAAGAGTTTTTGAATTGATTTTTTTGTAGGTAAACAAATATATGAGATGTCAAGTTTCTGTTTTTATTCTGTTGCTTAAAATGTTTGTTCATTTACAAATCCCATTTGTATGGAAGGCTGTATGTGGTGTATTAGCTCTATAACTATAATAACTTTATTTAAAAATTTAGGTGGGGAGGGTTGACACGGAGCTTCTAGTTGCATCAGTGCTCTCATAGCTAAGGGGCAACATGAAGCCAATATCTTTGTGGAGACATGGTATTGTTTCCTAAATTGTTGTTCTTTATTGCCAGTGGTGCCCTTCACTCATTGTGCTGGCACTCTGTCATATAAGTGAAATAACCTTAAGTACGACATCAAACCCCAATCAAACAGACAGACATAACAGGTGTTACAGAAAAACAATGATACATACAGAGATATACACAGAGACATGCAACAAAAAAAGACACTAATACGTAACATACATTGAAATGTAAATTATCCTAATATTGTAACGGAAGTATGTGATTATGTATCAAATAAATTTAAATAGACACCAGGCTTTGTATTGGTGCCTACCAGTGTCACCCTCTCCTCTTGAGAAGGTTTCCTCTGTTTCTCTATCATTACCATCTGCTAGGGGTCCAATGCTAGACATCCAAACCGAAAAAAAATAACCAGTACTAACTGTTTTTGAGCCAATATTACAATAACTTTTTTATAACCAGAACCAAAAGAACTGTTTTTGACCAATTAAATAGCTTAAATCAGATGTCCTTCTTTTTCTCCAAGTTCAATGGTGCTTATGTATAACAAAAAACTTGTGATGAGCCCCCACACAGAGGTGAATGCCACTGGATCAGCCCATGGTAATGACACCAACTGATCTGTTATTATTACTAATACCTTTTTTTATTACACTTATGAACCTTTAACTCTGGACAGGGTGATAAGAGCTTTCCATGTTCTGAATTCCTTTAACATATTGTTGGCTAGGAAATGCTTTAAAACTACTGGGATTGGATGCTCCAAGCACTGTTACATGATGGTGTCAGGACTCATTTATGAGGGAGCGGGTGGGCCATGGCCTTGCAGAATACTCCTTCGGCTTCCTCGGTCGATCGTAAGAGGCGCTATCTGTTGCCCTTGTGTTCACAGAGCTAAAGGGTAACGGAAGCATGTTCTGTATTTGTGTCCGTCATATAAGTGAAATACCCTTGAGTACGACGTTAAACACCAATCAAACAAACATTTAAGGTCTATCTCTAATCCACTGTAAGAGATTTAATCTTGTGTTTGCGACTAAGCAACTAGGTACTGGTCTCTGATAACAGTAGGATTTTGCCAATTCAACTCCTGCAGTGAAAGGTGATGATCGAGAGACGGTCAGAGTTTTGGGTTGTGAAATTGACACATTGTTTGCTATATTTAAATGTTCATTTTTGTTTCAATCATTTTTTCTTGCTCCCTGTCGGCTGTTCTATTATGTGTGATTTTGTTGCTGATAATGAGAATGCTAATTTGTGTAGCTGTATATAACCCAATGTAAATAAACAGGAGTGTAATACAATGTAATTGATTAAGATTCAACCATGGTTTTCTCTACAATAAACCTGTCATCTATGCCTTATGTCAAATTTTATCTTCGTTGTAAAATTGATTGATTCGTGTTTTACATGGTGCTTTCTGTGTCTTAGCAAGAAGACCATTTGTCTAGACACACTAAACTATGTCCCCTCGGGTATATGGAATCACACCGTGGTTTATTTGATTAGTGTTCAACATCATACCCACAGTGTTAGCCAGAGGGGTGTCTTTGACACAATCAAGAAGTCATTTGAGACATCCTCCTTTTTGATTTTTGGCTAATACTATGATCATACTTAAGTTTATTTCCTGTCTGCCTTCCCAGTTGGTTAAGGAAACCACCCTTGTCTGCCTTCCCAGTTGGTTAAGGAAACTACCCTTGTCTGTCGGCCCAGTTGGTTTAGGAAACCCCCCTTGTCTGCCAGCCTAGTTGGTTAAGGAAACCACCCTTGTCTGCCAGCCCAGTTGGTTAAGGAAACCACCCTTGTCTGCCAGCCCAGTTGGTTAAGGAAACCACCCTTATCTGCCAGCCCAGTTGGTTAAGGAAATCACCCTTGTCTGCCAGCCCAGTTGGTTAAGGAAATCACCCTTGTCTGCCAGCCCAGTTGGTTAAGGAAAACACCCTTGTCTGTCAGCCCAGTTGGTTAAGGAAACCACCCTTGTCTGTCAGCCCAGTTTTAAATCAAGTATAATGAATAGCAAAATATGGAAAATACATACAATTGCTTGCATTTATTATCTGTACCAAAAACATTATCAACATAATATCATTACAAATATTGTCAAAAGTATATAATTGTACCGACATGACTGGATAATTTATTGCAAAAATAATCTTTCATAATTGTGAAGGTTTCTACAGAATCAATATTAAGAATTTAAATACAATCTTTAATGGAACAATACACTTCACATTCAAATATTTTTAGCACAAAACAATAAACAAAAGGGGATAAAGAATTTTTAAAAAATACTTTTAAAATATGTTTATAAATGTAAAGTAAGAAACAAATGCATGCCTCCATTGGTGATTGAACCTGGGACATGGCTTTAAAACACGGCCAAACTTTACCAACTGCCCTATAGGGGCTTGGGGGGTACATGAAATCCTTCTATGACTTTTTACACCTAACCATTTAAATGACGAGATTTCACATTGGGATAGTTCATTGTCCTGGAACAGTTTGTGAAAGTGTTCCCAGGATACAATGGGCCACATTTTTACCTAGGTTACCAATTTTATTTAACATAAATTATACAGTAAAAAATGTTTGATTATTCAAATTATTATACTACCATCAGCTTGTGGAAAGTGCCCAGCCCATTTGTCCTGCTATAGACATACTGTGCTGGGTTGAATTCTGCCAATGGGTATTTTCCTCTTTCATAAGATCTCTATGAAGATTTGTTTGGTTGGAAAAACATTATTTATGCCAGCAAGCCAAGTAAGTAGGTGAAGAAGTGCTCCCTGTTATGACTAATAACAATATACTAGACAAACACAAAGGCCCTTTTTTTAAAGAATGATCTTACCATAAGTTCATCTTTACTGTTCTCACGGTCACTTCTAAAGGTACTGTTTAAATGGGGTTAGAAGCTGTACTTAAGGTTATTTCACTAATATGATAGTATACTAGCCCAGTGGATGATAAAAATCTCCCGTAACTTCATTGGTGAGAACCTTGATGACCGGACAATCACAGGGCACCATGCAAAAACATCTCCAAAAGATCAGATAAATGATGCCTAGTACCTCTTAAAGTGACAAGGCACTATGAAGCTCCTTTCAAACCGCCTGCGAACTCCAGGGCAACAGAAAGCAACCTCTTTTCTCGCCTCTTAAGATCGACCGAGGAAGGGGTCTTCCCAAGGTTATGCAACCTTATTTGAGGGGGACCTATTTATAGGTTTCCCAAATTGCTCAGGGTTCATTTAAAAATGTATTTTCATACAGATTTTGGACAAATTTTGTCCATCTGATCATCAATGAAGTTTGTATTATAAAGAAATTTTGTCTTTATGTTTCATAAATGCACATTTAAATAAAAATGTTAGGTTATCTCTCACAGTTTTCAAGGGCTTATTTTCAGCTTATGTCGGAATAAATTACAGCACAGGCCTGATTAAGATAAACAAATACTCCATACACATTATGCCTAGGACAATGTGTGACAACAGATCAGCTCGAAGTGTCTCCAAAGCCCAAAGAGAAACAGAAAGTACCCTGCAACCGTCAGCTCCAAGGATTGATGATTACTAGGAAGGTCGTTCTATATTCGCATTGCTGTCTCTCCTAGGTAAAGGAACCTTCTCTTTCACGTACTGTAACAAAAAGTGTAAATACTTGGAGAATAGAAAAGCAACATGTGCTCGGAATTCAAACCTTCCACAATTAAACCATGCTTCTTATTACTGACACTTGGACTCTCAACTTATAGAAAAATAATCAATCCAAAGAGAAACAAATCCTTCTTCCATTTGCCATGATTACAACTCTTAGTGACATCACTTGGAGAAAATCAGACACAAATTCAAAGTCCATTTCCCAAGATAATCGAACTCTCCCTCCTTTTGTTGAGACTTTGACTCTTAGTGACATCACTGAGAGAAAAATAGTTTTCTTTGTTTGATTGGGGTCTAACGTCATACTCAAGGGTATTTCAATGATGATATGACGACGGATTGTCCACTTCACACTGCATCTAGCCTGATTACTGCGGAAAACAGGGAGGAAACCTCATAAAAACCACCCCCAGGATTGCCAGAGCCACAACATGTGTCTCGATCAGATGAACAGTACATTGAAGCAGGTTCAGTTTAGTAAGCGCACACACTACCACTAAGCCATACCCGCAGGCCAGACATCTAATTAAAGGCACAATCAGACATCCAATAGGGCTTGGAATCCGAGATTTATCAAAAATTGGCTCACAAAGCATGTGTCCAGTTTTAGTGACAATTTTCAACATATATTTTTGACTCGCAAACATTGATCCAATTTTGTAAGTCAACTATAATAGACTCCTGTAATGGGATCTTTAATAAAACATAGAAATATATCAAATCAACCCGACTGACCTCAGTAAGTCTTTTATGATAATGACTGGTTGATTCTTTGTTCTTGAGTGGGGGAATTCTCACTTCTACCCTATCTAGCAGTATGTGTATCTTTTGAACTGTTAGGATGGAAACTGGGTCAATTCTCCTCCTGTTAATCAAGTCAACCAAATACTCCTTATAGTGAAATCTAGAAAGACAACAAAAAAAAAACACTCATTTTATTACACAGATAATGATCAGTGCTTTTCCAAAATCTGTAAAACTTCTTGGAACTCTGTGATATCCCTGAGGTCCACCAAAGTCGCTTCTTGTGACTCCCTCATATACATGATGCCCACCAAAGTCACTTCTTGTGACTCCCTTTTAATACCTGAGGTCCACCAAAGTCACTTCATGTGACTCCTTTTTAATACATGAGGCCCACCAAAGTCCCATCTTGTGACTTCCTTTTAATACATGAAGCCCATCAAAGTCACTTCTTGTGACTCCCTTTTAATACATGAAGCCCATCAAAGTCACTTCTTGTGACTCCCTTTTAATACCTGAGGCCCACCAAAGTCACTTCTTGTGACTCGCTCATATACATGAGGTCCCACTCAATACTTTGTAGGAATATGGTCAGTAGTACAACACACAAGCCACAGAAACAGGCCTGCATGCTCATTTTGTAAAAGATATAATATGGGCTTTAAACCAGACTATTGGCTTCTTTTTATACACTACTGACTCGGACAGATTACTGACATACAGTAGTAAAATGATAAAGGACAACCACTTTTGGCTTTCCTTCAGTTCATCATCTTAGTAGCATTGGATTAAAATATCACACAAAACTTTAAGCAAGCTTACATAATAACTTCTAGCAGTTGGGACAGAGAAAAAGGCTTTACCACAGGGGTCTTACATGTTATTTCTGTGGTCTGTCCCAAACTTAGACTGTCCCAACTTATAGAAGTTATAGGGTAACTCATTTTCACTTAAAAGGGGCTTGTGCTCTGGCTTGGAGTCCTTTTTGAATTATTTTCTAATCAGACAATCTGGTACACAATTACCCAGCCATCTCTGCAGACACTGGAACACTTGACCAATACATCCACTGAGCCCTACTAAATGTGGACTTACAAGTAGAAACAAAAACGTTTGGTATTTGAATTTTCTCTTCAATATTATTGAGAATTAGCTATATTTTTTTTCTTTCTACCTTGGATAAACAAAAAATTTCAGCCACGTCATGAAATATTTAATACATGTATCAACTGGAAATGACATTTCGTTAGCTGCAAATCTCCTTTACATCAAATCTACTTTACATCAAATCTACTATTTTACTGGCCCCTTGAGGGAGCGGGTGGGCCAGGGCCCTGCAGAATACTCCCACGGCTTCCTCGGTCGATCATAAGAGGCGTGATGTTCTATATTTGTGTCCGTCGTCATATAAGTGAAATACCCTTGAGTGCGACGTTAAACACCAATCAAACAAACAAACACACAAACAAACTATTTTACTGAAGACATTAAATATTCCTTAATAAACACACAGTTGGAAATAGAAAACTTCCAAAGAATTACTTATTTGGATTTTTACAGAACCGTGGAAGGGACATAACCAATTTTTTTTTATATAAGCAGCCACACAAAAAAATAATTTCTTTACTAAAATATGTTAACTCGGGGAAAATATTTTACCTTGTGTTAGCGAGCCAATTGGACAATTACTTTAAGAAAAGCTGTCGTATGAATCGGTATAACCATGACACTATCTCTGGGTAAACTAATTTATGGAACTGCGGAAGGGACAGGGCAAAAAAATAAAATATTCCGGCCACAAAAATAAGTTAACTCAGGGGAAAATATTTTGCCCCGTGTTAGCCAGCCAATGAGACTTCAGAAAAGCTGTCGAATGATTGGCTAAAACCAGGAAACTATCCCGGGGTAAATTAATTTCCCCCGCGTTACATTTATGATGAGAATTTTTCGATTTTATGTAAACACACAATTTTGTTTTATTTTATTGTAAATTAATTTCCCATGTGTTACTGAGCCAATCAGATCCCAGTGCTTAGTTGGGGGATATTAATTTCCCCCGCGATAACACCCAATCAGCACCCCGAGCTAAGTCAGGCAAATTTAATTCAATCTTCTTACACCTTCACGATATGTTGCTTACCTATCAACTCTCTGATTGGATGGTTATTGCGGGGGAAAAAAATTTAGATTAAGAATTTTTTTAGTGTGTCTTTCAAATTATTGTTTTCTAGTCATAAATGTAACACAGGGGAAATTAATTTACCCCGAGACAGTGTCATGGTTATAGCCAATCAATTGACAGCTTTCCGGAAATAAACTATCTCATTGGCTGCCTAAAATATTTTCCCCCGAGTTAACATATTTTAGTAAATCATTTTTTTTTTAGAGGTTGGATTTTAAAAAAATGTCCCTTCCACAGTTCCATAGATTTTTACACATTTCTGACCAGAGAAATTAATAAAGTTTACAGTATGAACTATTTATGTACTCACAACCATTGTTCAGAAGTTTTTATGGCAGTCATTTTTATGAATTTGATATGATTACATGCTGTAGTGCAGGTATAGGCAACAACATTCAACCAGCTGTTATTTTCATTTAATGTATATTCATTTGTGATTTTCTGACATAGCTTTAAAAAATCTAAAAAACACTCACTCTAATAGTTCATTGTTTTTCTCAATCAGCTTTAGCACATCAAGCGACAGATGACTTATGTTGTTGTTGTTTCTTACAATTGTCAAAAAATGCACAAATAATGTTTGAGCTGCATCTGGTTTTAATTTATGTTTCTCAGTCAAACTAATACTGATCTGAAGCAGTTTCTCTTCTCAAAACAGTCAGGAAGAACGTGTTCAGAGCATAGCTTAGAATTTCTGTTGGGAATGACGTTTTTCCATACCGGTATTACATTCTTGATTCATTGCTTCAAAACAAAGGGCCTTTTCACCAGAAATCTGTGTAATGTAAGTCCATCGGGCTGCATTATGATCAAGGTTAGATGTGGAATGTACATCCAACGGCCGCACACTGAGGCATTTTAATTCCGTATGGACGAATTTCACATAATTTTAATTGAAATTTGAATAAAATGTCATGTGTAAGGACAGTGTAGCTATCACATCGTCAAGTCTAAATGGTGCAATCGACAAATTTTCGGCTCAATTCATCACGGAAACCTGTGAACCAATTCAGAGAAGTTCGCCGGTCTCTTCTAATGAAAAGTGACTGCACCCTGAGAAATCTTGGGGCAAGGTATTTATCTTGAACTGTGATTTTTTTTAAGTGAAAAAAAAACCCTTGTAAAATATCAGTTCAGTGGGTTAGAAAGCCAATGTTATGTAATTTCTTATCAACTTGTCCTTTGACTTCATCAGCCTATCATTTTAAGGACATTTCCTTTATATGACGGCGTTGTACTTCTAAGTGTGAACAGCAAAACAAATATAATTTGGTTTGTTTGTTTTGTTTGATTGGGGTCTAACATTGTACTCAATTGTATTTCACTTATATGACGACGGATTGTCCACTTCACACTGCACCTAACTTTTTAACGGTGGAAAACTGAGAGGAAACCTCGTAAAAACCATACCTGCGATTGCCGGAGACACAAAATTTTTTGCAACATTC
>JAVFBW010187664.1:0-19897 GCA_034783835.1 Mopalia ciliata
CCTAGCTATGAGGAACATTTGTGCAAAGTATAAGCTTCATCAAAGTTTTTGTTTAAAAGTTATGGCCCGGACAAGGTGGTGCGGACAGACGGACAGACGGACAGACGGACGGACAGACAGCACTATAACATAATACGACCACTTTCTTCGAAAGCGGGCGCATAGGCCCAATTGATGACTGGGTGGTGCGCACAGGCCCAATTGATAAAGGAAATCACCCTCTACACAATTGGCAACAGACAATAATAAAACAGGAAAATACTGGACAATCACAGTATTTAAAAGTAATACAAAGACATGAGAACCGATCGCCTCAGTTTGCCTGTTAGCTTTGAGAACAACAGGGTAACAAGAAGCTCAATGTCCTTTTCTATATAATTATGATGCTGGGAAGGTAGTTTCACTTAGCACTTCTTTACAAACTCTTGCTCACCTGTTGTCTGGGGTTGTTAGGGGAATACCCAGTCCTCTGGCCATAATGTGTCCTAAGTAATGGCATAGATTTCCCCACCAGTCCTGCATTAGCATATCTTGCATGTTCTGCAGGGACTTCAGCAAACATGAACTCTGGTGGACATCCTGAGTCTACAATCTCATCCACGACTTGCTGCCCTGAATGAATAATACCATATAACTTATAGGTACATGTATGTTTAAACCATTAAGTTGTTAGTGTTCGACTTGAACAATACAGACTTAACATGTGCCGAATGAAAGTCTATAAAAAAAGTGGTTTTCATTTTACATGCATTTAAAACAAGCAATAAGGAAAAACATTTTAATTTATCGGTATCCGTGTTTATTTTGCCATATGGGCAAAGGAAACCACACTCAAGACCACTGGCAACAAACAAAGACAAATCAGTGCCATTTGTCAACAGGGCGCTTTCGAAGACACCACACACAAATCAGTTTCATATTGCTCTTACAACCCAAGAGCTACAGGAAAAATTCTAACCACCTAATAAGAGGACAAAAAGAACAAAAACTATGTGAATGTATTAGGAGTCCGGAGTCTCTTAACTGGCCTACCCTGAATTATGTTCTGAATATCTTTTAGAGTATTTTCTGTTCCTTTTCTTGTTACCTTAGCTCTGGAATTGAGTAGAAATATATACAATTACTTTTGTGTAGTATTTCACATGGTTTGTGTATTCAGCATAATTATTACTCAATGTTTATAAATTCTGGTTTATGCCGTACTTAAGGTAATTTCACTCACATAACCATGTGCCAGCCAAATGGGTGAACGACACCACCCTTGATGCCACTGGCACCAAACAAAGACAAGACAGGACAATCACAGGATATACATGTAAGGTAACCAGAAGACAACATAAAAAGATTAACTTCATGTTGCCCCTTAGCTCTGAAAGGGGCTGAAAGCAGTAGGGTCTGGTTGTGCAAAGCTCTGTCAGCCTAACAGCCAGTTAGATGACATCACAGCTTACGTGTTAGGTAATGTCATCTAACTGGGCTTTGAGCAACTGGCCCTAGGGCAGCAGGAAGCTCCTCCCAACCAAATTATGTGTTAAAGGAATTAAGCAGGTCTATGACTTGGTAGGATAGACAGTTCATGTAATTCTGTATTTCATTACAAGTATTAAAGAGGATTTCGCACAAGACTGCATTGTGGTTTTTTCAAAAGAAACCAAAAACAATTGGATCAAAACCAAAATGAGACCAGCACAGCTACGCCTTATGAGGATGCTAAATCCAAAATATAAACTTGGTTGATATGGAGGTACCCAAGATTAGCCGATAACAAAAATGTGTAAATTAGCAATATGCATAGAACTGCAGAAGACCGACAAATGGATAACAAAAGAATGAATAAATGGATCAAAACCAAAATGAGACCAGCATAGCAACACCTTATGGGGATGCTAAATCCAAAATATGAACTTGATTGGAATAGAGGTTTCCAAGATTAGCCGATAACAGAAATGTGTAAATTAGCAATATGCATAGAACTGCAAAAGACAGACAAATGGATAACAAAAGAATGAATAAATATATCAAACCCAAAATAAGACCAACACAGCTCCATCTTATGAGGAAGCTAAATCCAAAATATGGACTTGATTGGAATGGTGGTTTCGAAGATTGGCCGATAACAAAAATATGTAAATTATGGGCAAATGACTCAATTGAAGACGAACAGACGGACAGACAGGAACCAAAATGTTACCTGCAAAACTAGACCATGTAGGGAAGCTTTGAATAAAATATTAATGTAATTAGAACGACAGTTTCTGAGATAGAGTGATGACAAGAATTGTTATGGGACGGACGGACGGACGGACCACGGAGAGTGATGAGAATAGCCCACACTCAGAATAAAAATCCAGAGACCAGCGTATGGCTAATGTACAAAGAGCTATAACTATGGCCTCTGTTGCCATTATACACATGATCGAATTGTCTGGTAAATCGAAGGCGGCTACTTATATCACAAATATACACTGTAAAGGGACTGGTGCTATTGCCTTGTTAGGCCATGCTACTCATGAGATGAGTATGCGTCCACGTGACGCTATGAAACCAGCCCTCAAACAAGAGTATGAACCTCTGTGTCATGATTCCATCCCAGTCTCATCTATGTTGTTTGGAGATGACTTACCAAAGACACTAAAAAAGCTGAAACAAAAACGTCCATGGTTGGGAAAGAAGCCTATCGGTTTTCAAAAAACGGACGGTGGTCCAGAAGGACCAAATTGAACAATTTCCGGACACGGGATGTGGACCTGCCGTCGCAGACGGGACAGACCAGAAGCTGGAACAAAAAACCCTACCCAAAGAAGCCATGAATCATGAGCAGGTCAATGAATCACTTTTTAACGGCCTGAAATGAAATGTCACTAGCTGCCTTGACAAAATACTTTGCGATTAAAGTAGCGTGATTTGAAGCAAGTTGTCTCAAATATAGACTAACTGAGTACGAGAATATTACATCGGATGCTAATATATTGAGCATGGCTCAGCAAGATTATAATCCCTACCAAATCCATGTCACAGGGCATATATGTGAGTCTGTTGAATGTCGTGTTATTGATGATGTAATAACCAAACGCCTTAATAAAAATGTAATTAAAGTCTCTGCTCGTGAACAAGGAGAATATATATCCAACATTTTCCTTCGGGAAAATAAAGATGGCAGTCACCAAATGGTTTTAAATTTAAAGTCTCTTAATAAGTTTGTTGAATATCAGAAATTCAAAATGGACACCATCAATGTAACATTGAAACTCATAACCGGAGGCTGTTTTATTTTTCATCGTAGATTTAAAAGAGGCATACTACTCCGTACCTATCGCCTCTTCAGATCAGAAATATAGGACATTTCTGTCAGTTTACCTGCTTTGTAAATCGTTTGAGTTCTTGTCCAAGGATGTTTACGAAACTACTGAAGCCAGTATTTGTCACCTTGAGGAAGAAAGTTCACGTCTCATCTTATTACATCATGACAGTTTACTTACTGGTAGAGGTAGGCTAGATTGTGAACACAATTTAATTGCCACCATTAGTTTATTTGATGACCTTGGGTTTGAAGTACACCCTGCGAAATCGATATTTGGGGTTCATCCTAGATTAAACAGCAATGACTGTCTCTCTTGATGATGTTAAAGTAAACAAAGTAAAAGCAGCTTGCAGCTGTTTGCTGAAAACCCTATGCCTGCTATTAGAGAAGATGCTCAGGTAATTGGTCTATTGGTGTCCACTTTTCCAGTCATGCAATACCGGCCATTGTTTTATAAAAATCTGGAGTCTGGCAAGACTCACGCAGCTCGCTGTGCTAAAGGCAATTACGAACATTTAATGAAAATGTCGAATCAGTCAATTAACAACACGAAATGGTGGATAGAAAACATAGCTTTTTTGGGAAAGTCAATACAAATTGGTACACCTGATATGACCATTCAGTCTGACCCCTCCTCAAAAGGCGGTCACACAGGGTAACTCTGCTGTGGTGAATGGAATTAGCCAATCATATTAATAATCTGGAGTTGTTAGCAGCCTATCTCGCTCTGAAAATTGTTTGTGTTGGGATGCAACGCAAACACATAAGACTCCTTATGGGTAACACCACAGACGTTAGCGCTATTAAACATATGGGCACTAGCCATTCACAACACTATTCCAAAATAACGAAAATACTGTTATAAACTTGCCAAACAAATTTGGTTCTGGGCTAAGGAAAGACAACTTTGGTTGCTTGGCATGTCACATTCGTGGTAGTATGAATCGGAGCGCTGACATGGAGTCTAGGACTTTAAGGACGGATACAGAATGGCAATTAAGTCCGCACATATTCTGTGCTATTTTTAATTCATTCGACATTGAACCGGATTTTGATTTGTTTGCATCTAAACTCAATCGACAATTAAACAAATATGTATCTTACAGACCCGATCCTGGTGCTATGGCTTTCGATGCGTTTTCCCTAAATTGGGCTGATTTTAATATGACCTATATTGTTCCTCCTTTCAGCGTTATGCCACTGGTTCTACCGAAAATTCGCTCCGATCAAGCAATGGCTTTCGTTGTCTACCCAGACTGGCCCACTCAAGTCTGGTATCCAGTACTGGAGATCAGGCAGCCCTACAAGTTACTAAAGCGGAAGAAAACTTCCCGGCCACCCGGACAGGTACCATCCTATTTACCAAAGGCTCCGTCTCAAAGCGGCTATTATATCAGGGAAACCTTTATGAAACAAGGGTTCGAACCCGTGGCATGTGACAAACTTATGGATTCTTGGCGTCCAAGTTCTGTCTAACAATACACTGTTAATCTACGCAAGTGGGACTGTTATTGTAAGAAACATTTTGTTGAGTTTTATACTCCCACAATAAGTCAAATTTTGACTGTCAAGACTGAGTTACAGTTTCATGAACTCAATGCGGTCAGCTCTGTCTGCTATTCTAGTTATGGATTGGAATTTTTCTGTTGGCTCTCACCCTATTATTAAACGGTTTATGAAAGTGGTGTTCGAGAGAAAGCCTAGCCTTCCACGTTACATATCAACGTAGGATGTGAACTGTGTTTAAGATTTTTTAAAAACTGTCTAAGAACATGTCTCTCAAAATGTTGACTCAGAAAACAGTTATGCTGACCGTTATGATGACAGGGCGAAGGGTACAAAGTTTATCTAGTATACATTTCTCAAGCTATGGTTGTGAAATAGAATTTCTTGAGAAACTGAAAACATCTAAACCTGGACGACATCAGTTACCAATAGAAGCAAAAAAAGTTATGGCACAGTGAAATCTGTCCCGTGGCCTGTGTGAAAGATTATTTGAATCAGACAGAGGAACTTAGAGATAAAAATGAAAGCACCATTCTCTTTCTTTCTTATCAAAAGCCCCATAAGCCTCTCAGTAGAGATAATATATCCAGATACATTAAAAACATATTACTTTTGCCCTGACGTCACCAAATACTTAGTCATAGCACTAGGGTGGCTTCGACTTCGTCAGAATGAGTCCAAGGTGTGTCTGTTGACAATATACTACAGTGTGGAGGATGGTCAAATGAAAACACTTTCACGAAGTTTTACAAGAGAAATATTTCAGCAAATAGAGTTGAACTTCTTTTGTAGACATTATTTTATGTCCAAACATTATGTCGGTCCTGACAGTAATATTGAACATTGGTTACTCTACCATGCTTATGTTGGCTGATTACGCCTAGTTATTAATTTCATGGTAATTTATTAGATCACGTATTAAATTTTTAGTTCATTTAAAATTGAATCAATTTCCTTGTTTCTCGATTTGATTTAAATATACATGTGTTGCATCCGAACAAGGGTGTGGTAATTGTTTCCATGTCGCTTTCAAATCTCACATGATCTCGTAGTGACGTCACTTCCGTGAGGTAGGATTTAAAAATTAAACGAGACTTACATGCAAGTTGAAGTTGGATTGGAATTTTACCGAAAGGAAGTAAGGAACGGAGACACCATGTGCCCGCCCATGGTCAAGGTCACTCTGTTCTGAAGGCATATATATAGATCTATATATACCTGCTCAAGTCTAATATATGTGATTCGCTTAATAGAACAACTGTATGGGGACCTAACAGTGTTGACCAACAACTAACCTCCGCTGGTGTTGAGAAGAAATTCACTGTGGATGGTGAAGTGGACATTTTACTGGCTAAAGGAAAGCACACACTAGTCAGGATACTGTTTTGTAGGAGTGTCCTTTTTTTTTTGCTGTCTTTGCTGTTCGCAGCGTCCCCAGCAAGAAACATTAAAACTCACAGCACAATAAATAATTGTAGTAGCTACAAGTCAGTGCTCCGTGAAGAATGACACGCAACAAATATACTTTTACGACTAAGATTCCTTACATTTGGAACAGGACAGAGGAGCGCAGGATATAATTTTGTTTTAATGCAATATATCTTAAATAAATATAGAATTTCAACAACGCCTGGTTTTACAGTTGAGCGCAAGTCCATAAGAGACCAAGCCTTTGACTTGTGCTCGTTAAGACAGCCCACAACAATACTGATACAAGGAAGATAATGATTAACGTAGTCAAAACACTAATCTCTTGATGTATAGTTTGTTGAATGACATACATATATATGTAAGATTGATGGGGCGTGATAAATGATTACTACAAGCTTCATTTACGAATCTGATTCCGCACCACTGCTCACAATGTTGTTTTATTTCTCCTGTGTATAAGCAATCGGTGATATACCATACTTGACAAAACAATAAAATGTTGTTATATGTAATATATAAATGTCATATATAAATCTCATCTCTGAAAACATGGGGTATGTTATTTATATATCAGATTTATTTCAAGAAAGAAGTCATACGTTTACTTTAAACAATTCTGACCTGTTTGCATGCAAATCAAACTTATTTAATGCGATTTGTGGTCTGTTTACATACAAATCAAACTTATTAAATGCGAGATGTGGTCTGTTTGCATACAAATCAAACTTATTTACTGCCAGATGTGGTCTGTTTGCATACAAATCAAAGTTATTTAATGCGAGATGTGGTCTGTTTGCTCTCGAACCAGATTTATATAGGGACAGATTTTGCCTGTTTTCTCGCAAATTAATCTTATTTGAGGAGAAATTTGGTTTGTTAATTCGCAAATCAAACTAACTTTAGAAGAGATGAGGTGTGCTTGTTAAAAAATCTGGCTTTTTTCAGGAGAGGTGTGGGCTGTTTACTGATCAATCAGAGGTTCAAGCTGTGGTTGTTTGTCTGTTAAAAGCCGTGCGGCCTACGGACTGTACTTTGTCCTTGTTTGAAGCGAGTAATAATTTGTAATAAAGTGAACGCGAAGCTGATAATACCATGCGATCTGTTCTGAATGTTGACTACGAACTTTATTGACGATAGACTGAGATCCATTCAAGCCTCATTGTGTTATTTTATTTCAAACGTCCATGTACAACAGTAGTGGGATAAAACAGCGTTACTTTTTTTCATTCACCCGTAATCCAATTGATTAATCATCTAATCCTAATAAAGCCCTTAACGTTACGATGCGGCGTGTTACTATAATTGAAGCTGTTTTTCATCAGATCAACAAGATCTCTGACCCGAACTGCTTTGAAATAGTTTAGATTTGTGTTCCTTTTTTCTGTTAATTATGTTTTTCATTGAGTGTCCATTCCATTAAAATATTAAGCTCTATCACAAACAATTGATCGTTCACATGTATTTTATATTCCATTTTAGAGGGGTAGGGGGTGCGGCATAGTTAAGCATATCGCAATATTAATTTTTGGAATAACTTATTACTTATCTAATTTGTAAATAAGTAAATAATGTAGATCAATTAGGTACGTCGTTTGATATAGCTCCGATATTTTTTCTTTGGCGGGGGCTGTTTTGGGGAGGTGGGGAGACCAATATACACACAGTACAAATAATTATATCAAAACACACCAGTAAACATTACAAATATAATGTCATGCCGCTGTTAAAACTAAATCCATCAACACAAACTAGTGAACAAGAGCCAACAAAGAACATTTAGATGCACTAAAAACAATATTTGTCCTACATAAGGTTAAACTGCAACATTGAATACAATGTATCCGCGGACCTATGCATTTATTTATTTATTTAACAATTTATACTTTGTTTCAATTATTTATTTATTTATTTAATAATTTATTTATCTATTTATTTCCGGGTTGACCAAAGGAAGCTAGTCCCACAATCAACACATCGATGAGTAACCTATAGCAGAAGACATATCCAAGAAAAGATAATCTTTCTAATCTACAAATAACAACACCCAAACCAATTCAACCGATTCGATAGGTGAATAAATCCGCCGAAATCGCACATTAGTTTGCTTTTTCCTCTATTTGTAAATAGTCTGTGTATCGGACTGTCGGAATTTCCACCTTGGTTGTCACACGAAATGGTCAGCTGACTGATCTGTGTCTTCTGATTGGTTCGTGTTATTGCTCGTATAACATGGCACTCATCACAGACTTGTTGCAAGGCAATCAGCCGTATATATTATCTACCGTCAGACTTTGCCATTTAACAGAGTTAAAAAAAGTCCGATTGGGAAGATAAAGTTAGGGTCTTTCAGATGGTGTTCATAGATTGTTTGAACTGTACAACGTTTTAAAGTAGATGGATATCATCTAAAGGTGTTTCTAGATTGGCATCATCTAGAAGGACAAACGGGAGAAAGGTCATGCTAGATCTATCTATAGCCCAACAATTCTGTCTGGTCAGATAGAGACGCACTGAATTGGGAATCTCTTATTACAACACCATACCAACCAGTTGGCCCGTGTAAACAGCCAGTCACCAGTGCCAATATTTTCTTTATTTAATGATTATTTGGTTGATATTTTACGCCGTGCTAAAGATAATTTCATTTATATGACGGTGATATATCCCAGCAATAATTGACACTAGCACGAACAACATGTGAAGTGTTTCCGTAGTGTTAGAAACTAACCTTTTTCCAGTGCTATAAAGTAAAGACAGCATTGCTACAGTTCAAACAAACTGCCTTTAGCCAGGGGACTTACAAATATATTAAACATCCAGTTGTTTGGTGGATAATTGTATTACGCCACATTCAGCGGCATTTCAACAACGATTTGGTGTAAAGATATTGTAAATATATAATATATCCATATTTAAAAATAAGTTCAACTAATTGCACCTTTGGCACTAAACATCAAAAAGAGAAAAAAATTAACTGAAAAAGACAAGGATACACATGTATACATGTGTTCAAAGTTTGAACTATGTCAATATACAATAATTGTTTCATTTGCATGTATAAATAAAGTAAATATTGGCTTTAAAATTTTTTCAAAATCCAGCGGAAAAAGTTATGTTCAAAGTGATTTAGAGCCATCTAATTATTAAAACAACTCTGAAGTCCCGTTGGTCCCGTTGTTTTTCAAAGAAACGTAACCCGATGTTGATGAAACAGGATTTGAACGTTTTCTAATTAAAGAGCGCAGTAATAAAGTGAACATTTGAAACACTTCGAGATACTTGAAACAGCCAGCGATGCTATTGATAAACTAAACAAAATCCATTAGGCTACTTGATGACGATCGAAAATGTGCGTCTTAATCGATACCTTTATTAATTCAAAAGATAAAGTATCATTCTTTTAAAAAGAAACCTTGTGTCGGCGTCAGGTGGTATTTAAAGTACAGAGTTGATAACTGTCTTTCTCAAAAGGTTCTTTGCTTCTTTACGAAAGGTGTTTGTAAAGACAAGAAGCCTCCAAAGCATATTCGATCACTGTCTGTGAATACATATAATCAATAGCTTTGATCTCAGTGAAAAATAATCAGCGTTGTACATGTTCCCTATTTTGTTTGCTTCGGATCTTTTTAAATGGTTTGCGAGATCATATCGCCTCAATAGGGTAGTACCGTACGTCTGCTGGGAGATATAAATCTGTAATTTTGCGTGACAACCCGTGCTAAATTATGATTGGAGTCTTGGTATATGACAGACTGAATCCGCTTCAGTGATCACCGTACTGCTTTATTTCCCAAGTGCATAAACAACCAAGACTAGACAAGCGTCTGGGAGTAATAAGCTTACCCTCAGACCGAGTGTGTTTTTGCAACAGACCTTAAAGTCACGAAGCTCCGTTACAGGAGGAGAGAGGGTGGAATGATTTATCAATATGGAATTGAATTGCATGACAATTGTAAATCACAAACAGAACGAAAGTAAAAAAAATGTATATTCATGCGATCTATCACAATGGACTTTAGGGTTACCAATACTCAATCAGTGGTACCGCCATACACACGACCTAAGTTCTAAAGATACTCAATCAAATGCAGCATTTCAAGCATTTTATTTTTCATCAACCACAACAAGGCACATTATTATGTTAAAATAAGTTAATTGCAAAAGTACACGAGCTAAATAAAAGCACTTTTTTGTTTGGTAAATGTGATGCTTACTTGGATAGGGCAGAATTCACCTATGAGTCTTCCCCGTGAGGCACCATGAGGCTTCCTCGTGAAGCTGCATAGGGCTATATACCATAGCATTCCATGTTCATGTCCATAAACTTCTATCTAGATGTTTGTAGGTTACCCGTAACAACTCGAAATTGTGTCAGGATGTTTAATTGTGAATATAGATCACAAACTGATTCACCCGAGTTAAGTTCGAATCCTGAGTGCTTAAAACAAACAACATTTTCTTTATCCACAGTTAAAAATATATTGCTTACATAATGGTGGCATATTTTAATGTCTTTGAAATGGAACACCTGTTTTTGGTTTTGGTCATCTGTTGACACTTTCAGTATTGTAGTTCACATAAGGGCTAATCGTGTTGCTGCAGAACGATAGATTTGCAGCTATGTAACATGGTTTGTGGATTGCAAGATAGATAATCAACAATAGTTTTATATATTTTTCTATAAATTAATCCCACAAGCACAGGGATGTTGATTAAATATCAGATGAAGATCTCGTGTTCTATATGAACTTACAAAAAAATAATAAAAATTTAAACGTCTTAATCTCGAGTTGTTCGGGTAGCCTAATGATATCTGTTTGGTTTCTTCTTCAGAGAGAAGGATTCGTGTTTTTTCAATCGGCATAATTTCAAAATGATCTTTCACAGAATGATCAGGAAGAGCGAAATGTTCAGCTATTGGGGATAAGAGGTTTGACAGCTCAAATGGTAGTTGGCTCTAAGCCAGACAACATATGATGTTTCAGACAACATAACACATCTCTAATAAAAACAAGTCTGATTTGCGAGTTAACAGACCACATCACTCATTAAACAAGTCTGATTTACGAGTAAACAGACCACATCTCTCATTAAAAAAGTCTGATTTGCGAGTTAACAGACCACATCACTCATTAAACAAGTCTGATTTGCGAGTAAACAGACCACATCTCTCATTAAACAAGTCTGATTTGGGAGTAAACACACCACATCTCTCATTAAACAAGTCTGATTTGTGAGTTAACAGACCACATCTCTCACTAAACAAGTCTGATTTGTGAGTTAACAGACCACATCACTCATCAAACAAGTCTGATTTGCGAGTTAACAGACCACATCACTCATAAAACAAGTCTGATTTGCAAGTGAACAGACCACATCACTCATAAAACAAGTCTGATTTGCAAGTGAACAGACCACATCTCTCATTAAACAAGTCTGATTTGTATCCAAACTGACCACATTTATCCAAGAATATGTCTGAATTGTTTATATAGGGATAACTTCTATCTTTAAATAGATCTGATGTAAATAACATTCCCTATGTTATCATGGAAGAGTTTTGTTCTGATAGGGTCAATCGAAAAAATATATCAATAGATTATTCTTTTTGTAATATCACATAACACTGATGCTTATACACAAGAGAAATAAAACAACATTGAGCAGTGGTGCGGAATCAGTGCCACATATGAAGCTTGTAGCCATAATTTATTACGCCCCATCAATCTTACATAAAAGACATGTATGTAATCCAACAAACTATACATCAAGAGATTATTGTTTTGACTACGTTAATCAGTATCTTTCTTGTATCAGTATTGTTTTGTGTGACCTTAACGACCACAAGTCAAGGGCTTGGTCTATTATTGACTTAGGCTCAACACTAAATCCAGGCTTAAGCGACATTCTTTATTGTTTTAAGATCTTTTGCATCAAAACAAAATTATACCTGGGTTCCTCTGCCCAGTTCTAAATGTAAGGTATCCTGGTCGTAAAATTATTATGGCTTTGTGTTTCTCTTCAAGGAACACTGGCTTCTAGCTTTTTCTATTATTTATTGCGTTGTGAGTTTTAATTTTTCCCAAGGGACGCTTCGAGCTGCAAAGCCCAAGAAGACAACCACAAACCAATCCAGCAGAACTGTATCCTGACTAGTGTGTACTTACCCTTAGCCAGTAAAATGTCCACTTCACCATCCATAGTGAATCTATACTCAACACCAGCGGAAGTGGGTCGCTGGTCAACAGGTAGACGCCCCCATACAGTTGTGTTAAGCGAATCTCATACATTAGATCGAGCCTGTGACAATAACTCAGAATGGAAGGAGAGGTGTTACAAAGAATGACTGAGTAAATACACTCAGACTAGGTGAATTACGCCATCAAGGCTTCTTGTCGTTCATTCAAGTGAGGATGTTTGCTCGAATTGATTGCTAATCTCTGATACGGTGTATTATTGACTGGCTATGTTTTGTGGACCAGATCGAATCCAGTTATGATGCGCTTCTGCATGTGGCCTTGTTTAACATTTTACTGACTTGGGGGGTCGGTACATCTAGGTCGGCACGACTTACTAGTTCCTCGAAGTACTACTCGTATACATTTCCCAATATAAAAAAAACATGCGAGAGACACAATGTTGTTTCGATACCGTACCAAAATATGGATTAAACATTTAAACTATTTTAAAAAATTAAACCAACTCTTTGATGATCGGATAATATGACAGTGATTTGCCTTTATATTATAAATTTCTTAACACAAGAAGGGTTTAGTTCACGCGAAAAACGCAAAGAGAGTTAGAACAAAATAACAGTAGGCGATATGTACTGACAGGTGAATGGAAGGAACTCTTGGTCGATCATTTAGGTCCAAAAATGCTTAGATTTTCTAATAACTTAAGTATTAAAATGCCTAAACTGTTAAATAAATGGATATCCTCCAACGGAAAATGTAATAATCTGTAGTCAAGACTACATTGACAGATATCCGAAACTAGGTAAATGAGTCAAACGTATAAATACACGCCCAATTTAAATATCTCAAATCCGTAGATCTCATTAAGTGAGCCACATCATTGTTATCAATAACTAACTCAAGTGTACATTGATCAACTTATGCACATCCAATTACATTTGTTTCACAGGATCGAGTCCGTCTGTCAACCCTCAGGTATATCAATGAGTCACATGGATGCATGTAGAAATCATGGGAGTGTTTTTTACAAGATTTCCCCCAGGTTGCTCATCGGTTTTAGGCAAGTACTAATGCGAAATAGACAATCCGTCGTAATATGAGGGAAATATACTTTAGTACGACATTAGACCCCAATCAAACTTGAACAATGAATCTTATAGATTGTTTTTTTTTTCACACTTTAACAGCCACGGCATATAACTATCTTTATCGGAGTTAGTTACATGTATGCACACATACAGCAAAATCAAGTCCTTAGATCATCACAAAGAACGATGGCGAATTTAAAATAAAATGGAAATCTGTTTCGCTCCGAAAGAAGACAAATGCATTTTTGAATTGAATTTATGACAAGCAAATTCATTTTTGCCAAACATTATTGGTGTTGATTCTTGTCCATCTTTGGAATTTTGGAATTATTCACTTAAAGAGACAATGTACAGAAAAGTAAATTATATTTAACATCAAAGTTTATCTATATCTCAGTTAATATTCTTTCGATGTAGATACTACACGTAGAGACCTACTGCAACCATTGTAGGGTTAAATTTTGGATTATGGAGCCTTTACAATTCCGTGGGCAGAGTACTGGGTCCGTGTGGGAGTTTCCGTGGCTCGATTCCCGATAAAGACATATTTGTTTGAGATATCAATGTGCTTGTCGGAATAAAAGACACTGACGAATTACATCAGAAAAAAAAATTATGTTGATACCCGTTTATACGCGAGATCTGCTAGTTTATTATTTGAAGCCCATTCGTAGGAGTTTTTTATCTGTGCCAAAAGATGAAAAATTGAGTACCTGTCGTTGGCGTATTTACTCTGAAACATTCTGTAGTATTATCCACCTGTCTGACGCTCGATATATTTGCACAAATTGAGCTATTTTTTTGTTCCGGACATCAATTTTGTTGCCAATTTCTAGCTGATGTTTTTCCAACAAAAGTGGGCCACCTAATTCGCTGATTATATGATGATAGACTTCCGGTAGACAGACTTGTTGGGTAGAGGATTTCACACACTGACACGCATTTAGACTCGCCTCATTCGCCAGTGGAGATAGATACATCCAAATCAATTATCTTTAAAAAGATTAGATTAGATGCAGATGGACACATATTGGCTGTAGACGGAATTGTAAGTGAGCCTCTGGGATTTCTTTTTTGTCAATAACTTATTTTCCAGCAGATATAAATCGATAACTTTTTGCTTGTATCTTCATTTTCACAGCTTACATGATTCATTTTCAACTATACTAGTACTATAGTATTTGCTTTTCATCTTTAATAAAAAGAAATACGAGACTACGGCTCTTTATGATAGATTTCTTTCCGGGAACTTGTTTTAACAGATATAGCCGTGCCAGCTGACCCGTAGTATGTAAATGTGCATAGCTGAGTAAATATGCACAGATCTAGGATATACTGGAACTAAACCAAAATGTAAACCGTATACTGATACATCATTTGTCTTAGGAAAGGTCCTGCTGGAGATTAATAACGGATTTAATCTGAAGAAATGTTTCTTGATGTGGTGGGTAATGTTAGGACGAAGTAAACACAAACGACAATATCAGTACATGATAAACTGATGCATGATGATGTTACAGCTATTTGATAAATGTCACATGACATTAAGACTTGGACAAAATTGTTTACATCTGTAGGTAATTCTTATCATCACATAATCTATCGATCAAGAATTTACCCCAAAAGTTCACATACAATTCAGTCCGCGCCATAACGGATCTGGCAATTGGTTTGAATGTACACATATATGCTTCACGATTATCCACAAGATCTTTCTAAGAGTGAATCTAAAGTGTAAACATGTGCTACTCTGTGTAAATATCTAGACAACAATCTGTCTACTGGAGCTCATAAAGGTTTCAACCTTGTACCTTGTATAATAGTTTGGGGGTATACGTTCTTTAGCATAGAAAAGGTGCGTTAAACAACGCTCTCTGTATCCGAAACTGTACAACAAGTGTATTGGGATATAGGAACACTAGATATACACATGGACATTCTAACACATTTTGAGTCAATTACAACGCTTAATTCCGTAATGATCCCATTTTTTGTATTGCGTATTTACCAATTAAATTTATGAATATATATTTCATAACTTGCTTGTTTGATTTTGGGTTTAACGCGGTAGTCATGTGGGTGACATAATCTTATATGTCACCAACATGACGCTGTACCAGTTCCATATTTAAGGAGGCCCCCCTTGCCGCAATAGGTAACAAACGAAGATCAGACAGGACAAAACCAGGGCAATCCCAGGATGTAATACAAATACATCACAGGCAGATTGGCGTCATGCTACTCATTTTAAGTATTGTGGAATAAACAACAGGTACTGTGCGCCACAATATATTGGGATACTGTAAATCGAAGAGGGTTTATTACGCCATAACAAATTAGTCACGATTATCAAAACTATTGAACAGCCCTGGACTTTCCTCTCGAAACAGAAGGCTATATATTTGCCGTCAATCAACTTTTATCTAACCCAAATCTCCCCTTTGAAATATTGTGCGACTGAGAACAAATACTGTGGGAACAATTTTGATATGCTGAAAATTGAGGAGGGTTTACAAAGCCACGGCATTGTCATGATGATGAAACGTTGTGGGAGAATTAACAGTTGGCTTAATGGTGGCCCATAACTGAGATGTATTCACTAGAATCATATATCGCCTTCATCGTGTCTCGTTTTATTTGGTTTTAGAGGCTTGGGAACGATGTCTGGTTAGACATTGAAACGTAGCCCATATACAATAAACCAGAAGCTGTAATCCATAAAGCTTTGTGTTATGTATCGTTTCTACTTCTCTTTATTATATCAATTGAGGCTAGGTACTCTCGCTGGGATATTAGATTTTCGACATGATTGTCTTCAGTCGTTTCAAATCACATTGCACTTTACGACAAGGAATCACTTCCAAAGAGCTTTGAGTGTTCATTAGGGAGAAGAAAGACGAGGATCAAATCCCTAACAATGTTTCTCCACTCATCAAGTTTCATGGCCTTCTCAGCATTACTCATTTAAGTGGCTTTAAGCATTTCGTTGATCACCAATACGGGGAAACTGTTTGTAGTAGTGGTGACTTAAGTCTTCAGATCTCTTTCAAAAATCGGAAGATGTTAATTCTTAAATGGTTTACATGTTAGTTTTAAGCAATGTTTTAAAAACAGCATTTTCATCCAAAATTAAACATTTAATATTTGGACATATCATACAAGGAAATATAAACTATAAATAAATTGACAAAAAGTTGATGTCACTGTGTAGTTTAAACATCGCTGAATCAATCAATTAATCAATACTTTAGAGTACTACATGGAGAGCTCCAGTTGACTTTGCTGCTTTTGGACAAATATTATCGCTCGTGAGAAGTTATTATTTTTACACGGAAGGAAATTAAACAAAATAGGCCTGCAAGTGTGCAACGTGATAGGTTGTTTTGTTTGAATGGAGGCTAACGCCGTTCTCACTTATATGATGGGCCATTTTACACTGTTCCTTGCCTAAATACGATTGCAACCCCCGTAAACACTACCCCACTGATATCGGAGTCAATTGGTTTGACACACATATACATGATGGCGGGCAGACGGACTCCATCCAGTGACCAGTACATCGAAGTAGGACTGGCTAGCAGACACGCTTACCACTAAGCCACGGCCGAGATGATTTTTTTGATTTTAGCGAATAAACTATATTTTACTTGTTTTCGACACATTCCGCTCGGAAATTGTATAAAATAGCTGCAATTGACTAGGTTGAAAATACAATATTTACATTTTTCAATTCAAAATAAAATATTTAATAAAGTGACATTATAAAACCAGAAGCCCACTTGGCAATAACGGTCAAAAACATAACTACATTGATCTGAAAAGGACATACACAAGAGTTAAAGTGACATAGTTAATATATTTAACACTTATGTATGTGCTTTTCAGATGAATGTGATTATATTTATGATCGCTAAAGCTTAATGTGATTCTTATTTGGATAAATATCCAGGACGCAATACAAAGATGCAACAGAGAGCTTCCAGCCGCCCGATTACTTGTTTGCCTCCGAATTCAAAATCATTTAGGTCAACAAGGACATAGTACAGGGTTGGGAGGGAGCTTCCTTTTTTTAGCCGTTGAAGCCAAGTGTGGTACTGATTTGGATAAATAGCCATGACGCAATACAAATATGAAGCAAAGAGCTCATTTCCAGCCGCCCAATTTAATTGTAGATGTATGTAATTGGGTCTGCAAGGACATATTAGAGGGTTGGGAGGGATCTTCGTGTTTCCCTGGTGCTCTCCGGGGGTAAGAGGCAACATTAAGGTTGCTGTTAGTGATCTCCTGTGACTGTCATGTTTGTGTTTTTTGCCAGAGGTGTTGATGTTGATTTTCAATCCAATATGCCGACATGTAAGTAAAATAACTTTAAGTACGGCGATAAGCCCAAACCAGAAGCTAGAACATATCATTTGGTATTAAGAAAAAGGGTATTACATACATATTTACGTGCTGATGTATTCTACTTCCTCTTTTTGTGTGTTTTTAAGTCCTTGTCAGCCGAGCACATGGTATAAAATAACTTTGCATTCTGTATACAGCAATTTGCTCACGCTAACTTGCGAGGAGTTAAGTTCACAGTGTGTTTATCTGGTTTGACGGACATGGCTGGTAATGGCATATATCAAAACCCCACCATTGCTTTAACTAATCAGAGATAGTTGGACTCCTGACTACTTTCATGTTAATAATATGGTTCATATTTCGCACCAAAAGTCCGTGGCAGATAATTACAGCCAGGGCCAAAGATCTGTTTTTGGTTAAGCTTTTAGAAGTTTTGTCGATTATGACAGATGAGTCTAGGTTTAAATTAGGTAGTCAAAACAGATTGATATCGTTTGACACATCGGCTAAATATAGTTGACTTTTGACATCTCCAGTCTGTTTCAAACAGACTTATTAAAGTATTTCATTTCTACTTGTGGGTGATTGCATTTCTACTCACCACCATGACGCTTCTACTCGACTGACTGTTGCCGTTTAAACTCGTGTATTAATTCACAGAGGCGTTATGAAAACATTGGTAATTTGCACCAGATATTGAGGCGCTGAAGCCTACTAGTACGTTCCTTTTATTTTAACCAACGCTAGATTAAACTATTTAGCTCACTGGGTTTACACCATCTTCAGAAGATCTTGATTGAGCAAAGATAGGCCTACTCTATGATTACAGTTTAAAAATCGCCGAATAGTGATTAAGCTGTCCATCCGTTCGAAGTATCGTTAGGATTTAACATTATAAAATAATTGTAAAATTTAAAGCACAATTAATACATTCTTGGCTGAAGCATGGTATAAGACATTTTTCTGTAAATGTATTCCTCGTCACTAAGAAACAGATTCCATACCGCTGTGAAAAAATAAAATATGGAACATCCAAGATCAGTTGCCATAACTTCGTATATTAACAAACGTACAAATGATCGAATCCTTTCTCATACTTCTACGTGCGCGGGAGGATAATTACCACCTGGAGAGAATATCTTTACACAAAAACAACAGCTGTTTACCAAGCCAGAGGTGAAGCGGTTTCTGTCAGACATTTGACCAGGATAATGATTTTAACGACATCCTGATGGATCGAACATTGTGTTGTCAATGGGGGGGATTGTTTTATTTGCTTTTAGTTATTTCGCCACGTTGAGTTGAAATAATACTTTATATTATATTAGATTTGTAAGTCTTGATAGACTTCGAAAAAACGAAACAGCCCGATAACAAGCAGGAACCATTACATAGGAACCATGCAGAGTATGTTGAGAAAAATAGTCTTAATCAAAGCAGTTAACAACCATAATCGTCTCCTACACCCACTCGATATACAAGCGTGTGTCAGCCTACGTCTGTCTCCTCCCACCTTTTCTCCACACGCTATTTTTTTCTGGATTCATTCATAGACTTTTTAAAAGTAACACCATCAATTGATAAGCTATACAGATTAGCCCGCAAGTTTCTCTGCAAAAATTAGGCTTTGTTGTTGAAGCTTTTATAGGATCTTACGGAAAAGTCTTTCCACTTTTCGTGTTCAAGTGGCTCGGGAAATCGCGTTGGCGGTTTTTATGAGACTTCCTCCCGGTTGTCCACCGTATTTAAACTAGGAATAATGTCAAATGAACCATATGTCGTCATGTATGTTGATTGGTGTTTAACACCGTGCTGATAAATCTTTCAGCACTCACACTCACAAAACCAAGATATGAAGTATATTGTAACTGTTGGAAAGTTAATGTCCCTCCAAAGTGTTAAGTAAAGACAGGATTAACAGTATTTTCGTTATTTTGGAATAACACTTTCTTAGTTAGAACATATACCTGTTCAGAAAATTTTGAAGGCCGGGTGGCCGAGTGGTCTAGGTAGCCTGCATTTACTGCTGG
>JAVFBW010187665.1:0-10423 GCA_034783835.1 Mopalia ciliata
ATAAAACCAAACTTGTGTAAAGTATAATGGGTCAGATAAGATCGGGCTAAACGTCACATTTTGGTAGTAAAGAAAACTTCACCTGCGATGTATCAAGCGGTAAGATCACCAGCTTGAAATGATTGCAATGGCCTGTTGTGCGAAAGGGGATTACTTAGCACTCGATGTAGTGTATACAGTATCAAACGGAAACTGATAGGCTGTCACGTCATATCGTCTCGCTCGACTTTTCCTTTAGTAAGTCGGTAAAAGCTGACTTACAACAGTTGCTTGCACAACACATGAAGTCTTCTGATGAAAGCGAAACACACGTTAAAATTTATGTGAATTCTATATCCGCAAAGTTCCACAATCCTAATTAACCAAAAGTTGATTACATGTTTATTATTCTCTCAACAAAGTTTGTTTAAACATTTATTGATATAAATAAATGCAATAGTGTTTATTAAATTAGCATCTATGGGATACATCACCCATCTCTAAATATCAGATCTATCTTGCATAAAGCTTCATTGCCACTTTGCCGTAGAATAAACCATATCACAAAATTAAGTATTTTCTATGTATATAAACTAGAGCTACATCCATTCAAAGAAAACAAGGCATCGGTTGATAGGAAAGGTCTTCCAAACGTTTTTATTTGATAATATATTAATCCTTTCTTATCACTTGGTCCTAACAGTTCAGGTATGCCGCTTTATATCAGTGTCATAATTTCATTTCGATGCTTAAAACCATACCCATCTTTGTCCAAAGATGACATTTTAAGAAAAACAAATCAAAACGTTTTATCTTGGCAGGGCTGGTTTTAAGCCCTCAATTTATGTATTCTGTTGGGATTTTTGTGATACACTTAAACAATAGTTATGTACAGAAATAACAAATGTCAATGGCCTTCGCTTAAATGGCAATGTAAAATAAAATCTGTGCTTTTTAAGACCGATGATTTTATATGAAGAGTCAAAAGAGCACAGTGTATAACGACAGTGCTTGAAGGCGAGTTTAATGAAGTAGAAACTGAGTGTATGATAATTACTTTTCGCCATATGCAAGGGTAATTCCACACACAAGAGGCTAATTTGATACGGCTGACTTTATAGCAGACCGTTTTAATATACTGACTTGTCTGATGACATGGATCCGGTCTCTCTGGGACACCATTTGTATTAAAACAACAAACACTCGGCGATTTAGTCGTTAGTTATCATAAACACCACAAAGGTTAACTCCGGATAAGCAAAAGAAGCGATGTGGAGACTTTACGTGTTGTTACAGACACATATAGATGATACAGTGCCGGCAAGGAAAAGGCACCCTGTGGAACTCCTACAGAGTACAGCTGTCCGCCTGATATCATTTATTGTCAACTCAGTTTATCTTCAAGATGGCATTGTACCGATAACAGCTAATTCAAACCTTAGTAAGGCAAATAAAATTCTCAACAGCCTTGTATTAATTGTACTATAAAACAGTCGACGGAAGTAAAAACAGCGATTACACAAATTCGTCAATACGAACATTAAACATTAAACGCCTATTTTTTTCGAAATTGTTTTTAATTCACATGCTTCTAACACAACAAGCAAGATTTGATAGATTTGCAGCTTTCGATAGCTGATACGCATCAATAAATTCAGAAGCTGAAAATCCGTCTTGCTAGTTATATTATCATGATCCCACCTTCTAGATGCCACTGTACCAAGATGCATGTATGCTTATAATCGACAGAATTTCTGCTTGCAGAGAAATGTTTATTTTACTTAATACATCGCAACCAGCAGTATTATTATTATAATAAAAAATATTAAAATTAGAAATATCCTTGCACTGGTTTTTATGGTTAGCTTTTTGCAACATCAATACATATATATAAGAACTCGGGACTCACTTTAGCTCAGTCGATAGAGTGTTGGGCCTGTAACCCAAAGGCCCCGGGTTCGAATCTCGGTGGAGGCAAGCACCTTTTCTCTCTTCATTTATTTAAAATATAATGGGTCTCGATTAAAGAGATAATGTGGAATACAATTAAGTGTTTGCTTTCCAAACTTATATTGATATGAGCTGTCGTACAATGTGGCCTTATTACGCCGTCAAGGCTATTCCATATCCTTATTTAATAATGATAGTTCAGACAGGTTTTCGTACCAATCCTCGAAGCAATACGCTACATGAGTTATCTAAACACGTCATTAATAGCCACGAGTAATCATTACTGACTAGTCCGGAGTTAACAGCGTACATTAGTAGTCATACAAACTATTGGAATGAGGGCGGTCAGATGTATTAGGCCTGCACTAATTTAACTAGGCGTTCAAACAGCTCAAGTATTAATCTACAACACTTGTGCCCGAAGACATATTCATTAGTTCACATTACTACACATAAGTACACATTTTGAGGCGGACTGAATCTAACAGGAATGGCCTTTTGATTGGAGTCAGTACCGCCAGGAGGAGGGATTGTCTGATTTGAGTATGACACCTATCTGATTCGAGACAACCAACATCTTATCTGACTAGAACATACTGTCTTCATTTGTACACAGATGTTACTATTTGCTACAAATTGTGGAATTAGTAAAATGTGCCAAATTACGTTCGTGTAAAAGAAATATACCTTCCGGTAATGCATAAAAATAGTTAAAAGTGAAGTGGGTTGTTGTCTTTTATCAAGGTCCAGGACATCTTTAAATGCAATTCTTTTTTTGTCTACATATTTGTCAGCGTTTTGAGCTATGTGTTTATTTATATATTTATCATGAATTCTGGGTGGAGGCAAACACATTTTTCTGTCTCTAAGGTACCGGTAAACATATATATGTATCATATATGAATCCTGCAAAGAAATGTTTGATTGTAGTTGTATTCTTACTAAGTGTATGTTGTGATCGATATACGACCTTTTCAATTATTGTTTTACTCATGTAGAGTTCTACATATGATCTTAACTTTTTAGTTTACGAATTTACCAGTGGACATCAATATTTTGATATCAACATAACCTCGAATATTTGGAGAACTATTTTCAGATAAACAATCAAATATTGTTTTTACTCTGAGATCAGAAATAGGCTATAGTGTTCCCAACGGTATATCCTAATATTTCTTATCTGGACATGGTATGGGTTGGTAGAAAGATTTCTATTGAAATAGCTTTCTAATACGGAAATTTTCGCATGCTTTTTAATGACGGGTTTATTTCAAAACCTCGGCCTAGATATTCGTTCATCCAGTTTTCTTCGCAAGAATCATTTAAGTGGTTTTGTTTAGAAGTAGAGTTTTACGATTTGTAACCACAGCTAACCAATTTGTTTAATCTGAAGATCGTGAGAAAAATAGATAAACAGTGTGCCACTTGCTACCATTATTCTTACAGCCCCAAATGTCAGAGATAGCAGAGGTCCTGGCTCAACTCAAAACACAGCAAGGAAATTCGCGGCGACAAGGCACTCCAGGCGAATTCTCTTGATATTTTGAACGACAGAAGTGCAACATTTCTCGCTTATAGTCATCTTAGTGCTTTTTATTTTACAGGCTTTAGAGACAATTGTTGTCCAGAAATTCACATAACTAGCTACAAATCACGCAATGATATTCATCCGCTTCACAAGGAACCAAGTTTTCAGCATTGTTGATTCGCAAAACATGACAGCTTCCCAGTCTAGCATTTCGACTAGGTCCTTCGTGTGCGTTTGACTATACTCGTTACTACCTATTAACTCGGTTGTGTATCAGAGGATGCTTTTTGAATGTCCAATTATAAGTCAGACCTACCAGAATGAAAGTACTTAACATCGAAGAAGTTAAAACCCTCCATACCATGGTAAGTGTATATATCTGTCTTTTTGACAGGAACACAGAATACTCATTCGCAGCTCGAAGGATCCGTTCTCATTTATAAATTCACATAGGCATATATGGATGGATTAATGGCCAGCAACGTGGCTTGGTGTATACGTATAAGAAGTTTGTATTTGTTGTTAAAATTAATACTATATGTTATTATACGTAACAATATTTGTCACGTAGGCAAGTTGGCACCAGTTTATTCAAAAAGTTAGTCATATTGATTTATATACCATAGTGACGATTCCGTGTAGGTTATACTATGGTTTTCAACAATAGATGTTTTGTATGCCAGCCATTGGGTTTCATTTGATTCCATGGTCGTTGTGTCTCTAACCATGAATTGATCAAACAGCAGTCTGGGAAGCCGTAGTGATCTATCTGGTCTAACATTACATAATACCGAATCCTGCCACACATGATCAGGGCCATGCTGATCCAGTACCCAATCTCAACGGATTTGACTACGTTCACTTTTTATAAGGAAATATTTTGGGGGTTTTTAATTCACGTGTTTATTAAAAACAAAAATTGTATATATGGCCGTGGGTATTGTTTTTTTTTTTTTTTTGCTTTTTTGTTTTTGCTACTGAAGACAATCCACTAACCATAGACTAGTTGAGGAATCAGTCTGGGTCTATGTGGTCCAACATTACATAATAACGAATTCTGCCCAACAGGATCACGGCCATGTTGATCCAGTACCGAATCTCACAGTATTTCACTTTTTTTTTTAAATTCACATTTATATTAAAAACAAAAAAGTATATGTGGTCATGGTGAATTTTTTGCTATTGAAGACAACATTGCATTGATGATGATGCTAATTCCATTAACAAGGCTTTCATACGTTTGAAAATTCATAATTTACAGATTTCGTTCCAATCACTTTCTAGAATAAGCCAAGGAAACAATATTTTATAGAAGTTTCCTGTCCTTTTCTATCCCATTAAAGAGTGATAGAGTAAGAATTAACAAATTTGTTGTCATATAAGTAACAAAAATACATTCGCTTGCGATGCGATGTCCTAAAGAAGCATTGTATTGCAATATAAAGCTTATCAGTTTTAATACAAACAACTGGACAGTCAATTATGTATGAAAAAAACTATATACTTGCATTATAGGGATTAAACAACCCACATTAGGCTTTTATGGCATTTTACGATCGGCTAAAACGCACACAAAAATTGTCCGGGACTATTGAGATATTTATTATTTCAATCAAATAAAAACAAAACTCATTTGATAAAAGTTTGACTGACGTTAATGTATGAATACTAAACCGAATTCGGTCTGACGTTTAGAAAGGAAATCTGTGATAGGTTGGTTATATTATTATATTATTCAGCTTTAATTTACTTTGTGTTGCAAGGCATTCATTAAATGCATGAACACTAGTTTATTGTTTGCATTAGAACTGTGTTAAAAACTGTAATGTTATTTTTTTTCATTTCATTTATTCAAAAGACATTTTTAGTGGGAATAAAAATGTACAGCTGCGGTGTATTTCATATACAAAATAATAAAAAAATAAATACTTTTAACAGACAATACAGGGCGTGGATTTAAGTTATAAATAAATGTAATTAATGAAACGGAGGACAGATTTTCATCCCTCCACTAGGTCTCAAACTTCAAAACTTACATGTCATTTATTGTACCAACTGAGCTACAGGAGATTCCGATAACAAGGGCAGAAATTTATCCTATGCGATATACCGAGACAGGGTTGCTTTGTATCATATAATGTAATAGTATTGTTAAAAAGGGCATAAGCAGAAAAAAATAAAATCTGAATGAATGACTTTAATACTGAACTGAATCCTCACCTTAATTAGATTTTAACACGAATGAATGTTGTAAACAAACATTATGGATAATTTCATGTTGTTTTCAAAGGCCAAATTTAGGATTAATAAAAAAATAATAATAAAATATAAATAAATTAATTAAACTAGTTTTGTTGTTCTATCTGCTGTTAAATTTCATCGAGATAAAAACTTATTTACTTATTACCCCTGGTTAACGCCATAGAATCGTAAATAAATTGCGAACTGAATAGTGCTACATTGAGCTCTGAAGATTTAAGAGATATTGAAATATTGAATCCCATAGTTGTTCGTAAAACCAATCCATTTTTTTACCCTCACCGATTCAATTGCTATAAGGCATTGAAAAATGTTTGTGCTTTTAAAAAGAAAAGTTTGCGATAATTTCATTGTATGTGATAGTCTCATAACCGAACACCAGTCTGCAGCATTGTTGTAAAATTATTTGTTTTATAATTACACAACAGAACTGGACCCATTAAACCCTAGTGACCAACGACGCCTTTATTTCCTATTTTAAAACCCACATTTTCTTATGTCAGATAGTAAAATAACAACGGTAAACGCATATCTTGTTCAGTCTATAATTTACCTGATTTCGCAAATTGACAAACGGACAATCCAATTCCCTTTCTTGGACCAGAATTATAACCGCACAGATCGTTATCTTTATCTTACTTACATGTGTTTTAATGTTGCTATTATTATTTGTAGTGTTCTGTAAAGCCGATAAACGGGACTTAAAGAATCACTGGTGGGAAACAATACTATACTTAAAGTAAAATTCTGGTAACTGTTTGGACAAATGACTTTCTCGTTTTAATTCCAAATTATTTTCTTTACAAAATGGTTTTCACTCGAGTATAAATTCATTTAGATAACCGTTCTAGCATATCTAAAACTTGGCTGTATAAGCAAAATTTAGTTTTTAAAAAATTTTCAACATTTATTTATTTTTTATTATTTTTTAATTACTTTTTTGCAGTAAAATATCTTTCAACATATGGAATGCCGCCTTCAGTTGTATAATAATATAAATCAAAAACAAATCCTTTAAAACTTATAGTTTAAATGGCAGTAGAGACTTACATATGCTATATGTTCGATTGGAACTATATTCAATTACATTAATCTTATCAAGGACGATTCACATATTCAAAGAATTATCCCTGCTAACGAGGTTCGAATAAGTACCACAAATAAAAGGTTTTTTTCCGGAAATGTAAATAACATTGATCTATATTATATCAACGACATGCCTTTTTAATGTTAATTTCAATATTTGACACTAAATAAATTGTACTTACCGTCCAGCTTTGGTGACAATCATTTCAGTTCCTAGCTGATCGAATTCCTCCCATAGAGCCTTCATTTCTAAGTGAGCGTTTACACTCATTAATTTCGGGTACAACGGTTTCTTTTCGCCGTCACTTTTATTGTTTTTGAGAAAACTTTCCGGACTTTCACAATTTCCAGGACTCATTGCTGGTCCGTTTTCAGGTTCATTTTTCACATTGTCTCCTTCAAAACTGTTTCTATTAGAGCTAGAACTGCTCTGTGTTTGACCAAGTGGGTCGTATCGCGATACATCAAAATAAGATCTGCCGCTTGTGTTGTTTAACAAACACGCTGAAAAGAATGAAAGGAAAAACAGAAATGTAATGAAAGGAATAAGGAAACTATTTTAATTCGAACCCATTTAATGTTGAGGGACAGCTGATTTGTTTTTATATCGGGACATTTATTGTGAGAACGTATTGGTCTTCGGTAAATTATCTTTTAATCTTGAAATTTGTAGCTATTTTCTTACTATATAGCTTATTATCGAATCAAAATAATGAATAAGCTTCCTACAACTTTTATGTAATATATTCTTGTAACTTATGTCAATTATGTGGGCAATAACATGGCTCCTAAACAGCAAATTCGTCTAAAGCTTAAACAAGACGCCGACTTAATACTACTTATATTATTACGTCAAACATATTTAGCACTCTACGATTTTGGGAATGTGCCAACTGGGTCCCGCAAGGGGTAATTTTATGTGACTTTAACGCGTGTCTCGTATCAGTTGACACATTAGCAGCACACCTGGGGGTCACTTACCTTCCATGTTCTTGATGCCTGAGGTATAAGTAGATCCCTGTCCCCAGTCAAAGAAGCAATCGGTGGCACGCTGTGATGGGTAGGTAGGGTAACCTAGACTGGTGAGGGTAGCGGCGTCGGCTAGTGGGCCCGACATGAGTGAATCTATGCGGAAGGCATTAGATCTCGCAGACATCAGGAGGTTTACTTCTTTCCACGACTGTAACCATCTAATCAACTACTCAGCTTGATAAGGGCTCCCCTACAGTTCACCATCGCCCTCCCAGCGCCGGACAAATATGCTCAACAGGATCTCTGATACTAACTCCAGAGTTAACGATCACACTCACTTTCTTATTGGTTCCAACATACCAGTTAGCCCGTCCCACAACCCAGAGAACATAAACAAACCAAAGTCTACTTTGCGTGTATATATTTACATGCAAGTAGTGTACTGGAAGGCTATGAGATATGCCAGAATGAGAGCGTGGATTAAGTTATTCATCCTATATAATTCTTAATACTACGACAAGTTTATTTAACTTTGTCTACATATATAACGTATATACTTTTAACATCTTACATCATCGGAATTTAGTGTGGCTACAAATTAATAAAAAAAAAGCTATTGAAAAGTAACAATCAGAGAGGCGACACAAGCTTACAACAGCCATACTGGAAAACTATTTGGCCATAAATATGTATTAAAACATTCTGAATGTATCCGTCATTGGCTCCATTTATTCAGGTGATAAAATATATGCAAATTCTGGCGAATAAAGTTGGACCTGTTGCGTATCCCTGGCGCATCCATTAATCACTCGCCTGTTGTGTCACAGGCTCCCCGTCAAAACTGACCACGATTCTATTTCAAGCGTTTCTTGGATGTCACGGTTGACGCTGCTTCAGCCGTAAGTGAAATACCGGCTGTTTAGGCGGGCACATCTACCAAAGTGTTACTACATTTAATCCAAATAATCCACAACCTTGACGCCATGTTCTGCGACTTGACATAAATCAGAGCTGTGTGAAACCTAAATCCTCTAGAACGAACACTTTGACCAAGAAAACTCTCCGAGTCTAAAGATCATATCTCCAATAATATGTCATTCGTTTGTCAAGCCAGACGGCACGTACATACACCCAATGAAATAGAAGAAATATGTAAATTATTTATTTCTCATAGCTTACAGATGTATAGAAAAATGGGGGAAAAAACTTAACAGTAGAAACTCGACAAGGGATGACGGTGGACTGTATCCTTTCCTCATCAACCGCTAAAACTGTCAAGGATCTTTCAACAGCGTATTGGACCTTTCACAAACCCGAGCATTGTCTACAGTATTTGGTTCTGCCTAAATCAGCCATCTAAAACATCAACATTATATATATATATACAACGTTATTTTGGATTTTAATAAATGTAGGAATTTATTTTTCAAACTATATATTATATCATAATAAGACTGGCCGTTGAATTTAGCATATCGGCACTACTTAGCATTCAGAAAATAACCGCTTCTGTAATCTCATGGGCACTAAGCTTCAATCGCAATTGAACCTCAATAGTTTGGGATTTTCCGTTAGTGACTTCTTTTTCATTTTCCAAACGTTTAATTCCGTTACCTTTGGTGAACCGAGGGTGTATTTCCAAACTAAGTGATATAAACAATTCATTGTGACAGTATATTTTTTGGAATAATTCAGTAAAGTCGACATGAATTGTTCCCCGTTTTTTGAGTTGTCACCATACTCTACCGTGCTTACTTTTTTAATATAAAGTCAACATGAATTGCTGATCGCTGGCATTATTATTATTATTTTTTTTAGTTGGCACCATTCTCCATGTTGTCAAATAGTCTCTCTGCTGAGTTGATTCTATAGAGATTCATGGTAATAGAGTATAATATAAACTTTACGTTTTACGTTTCTGTCAAAGTAGAGCTTATAGTATTTCTTTTTTTTAATGTTGGCGTTTTTATTACTTGAATTCAAGCTTTATTTCTATATGTATGTCATTCTTATCACACATGTTTGCCATATAACCTCATTGAGACCAGCCAATATAGAAAGATAAACATTCATCGTTCGTGTGATTAAATGTTATTTTATAAGCAATGTATTATAGAGAAATGTAAAAAAAAATCTCCTTTACCAAAATATAAACTGGCACGTTAAGATTAAATGATACTTTACTAATGTGCTTTTCCTCTTCAAAACACTTCCAAATGTAGACAAATATATCTCTGTATAACTTAAATAAACTTTGACTGCACACCTTATAGTGTTGGGATAATAATGAAGTTTTCAAGCACACCTATGTGAGACTAGTTTTGTACTTTTGGTGAGTATTCGAGAAATCAAGAACACGGTTTTGATATTTTGAATATTTTCGGCTTGGTCGAAATGTAATATTGGTTTATATTATTAAACGGTTCTGCTGTTTCTCCTTCATCACTCTACGCTTTCCTGTCTCTGTTTAATAAAAAATAAAATGTGCTAGTTAATTTTTTTTAATTTATTTTTTTAAGTGTTTGTGTCACACATAGCCAATGAACACACTTGTTTTGTTTGTTTGTTTGATTGGGTTTAACGTCGTACTCAAGGGTATTTCACATATATGACGACGGATTGTCCACTCCACACTGCTAACTGTCTAAT
>JAVFBW010187676.1:0-10421 GCA_034783835.1 Mopalia ciliata
ATACTAGGCAAGTCTCGTGAAATCTCGTGAGGAGCCGTGAGGAGCCGTGAGGAGCCATCACTACTATTTATGTAGTGAGGAGCCGGCGCACGAGAGCGCACGAGACAGCGCACAAATACGACTCGAGCTGCTCTTAGTATACTACTTGCGTGTTCTGTGATGATTCATCCGAGGGTGGATATGCTTGATATCGACCCGCCGCAGATAGTCGTCATTGATAGGGTTTTTTTTAAATAGTGGGTGGTTTTGGTTGGTTTTCCACCATAGAGGGAGGAGGTCCGATGTCTACTTCCATCCTTTCCAAGGCGTCGAAGCGGTTCTCGAGGGTAACCGTCTCCGACACAAGAGATTTATCTGTCTATGGCTTCGGAGAGAGGGGACCAACCCTCTCTACATTTATTATATTAATAGGCTGTTCAAATTGAAATACTTGAACAGCATCTCTTGTGGCCTTGGAAGGACGATCCTCCGGACCAGATGGCTTTTTATTTTGTGTGTCGGTTTTATTTGAATTTTTTGTTTTTGTTTGTGGCTGTTGTTTTAGTTGTGGTTGTTTATTTGTACCAGTTTGCGTTAAAGTGATAGATTTTAATTGTATTTTACTAGTGTTTCGGACAACGGCATAAGGGTGTTTATCACCAGTTGGCCACGTAAAAGGGGACTGTGTAGCAACGGACACAAAAACTTTCTTCGTGGCGTTGGCGTAGGACTGGGTTGACCCTTGAACATCCGAGAGAGAGGCAAGGCGCCGTGCCTCGATATAGCTAACGTTTTTATCAATTAATTACTTGAGGTCATGTTGGACTCATGACAGTTACAGCATTTAATTGTTTTGGTGCAATCGAAGCCCTCATGGCCTTGTTCAGAGCAGCGAAAGCAAACCACACCACCTCTAAACTGATTCTTTCCGTGTCCGAACTTCTGACACTGGAAGCACCTTGTTGGGTTGGGGATGAAGTAAGCTACCCTCATCCTGTAAGGACAAATGTAGATGTGGTCTGGTACTCTAGTTGAATCAAATGTAATTAAGTAGATTGATTGCCTGTTGCTGTCTGATGCATTCCAATAAAATGTCACCAGACGGCATTTTTGTTACATTTTTTACGGTTCCTGCCGTAGCCACTAGTGTCTTGTTCAACGCAAACTGTGATATTTTTATTACTGGCTTATTTTCAATTTGGCTACAAATTACTGTGAATCTGGGCCAGTTTTCTTTTGTTTTTTCATATAGGTCAATATTATTTAC
This sequence comes from Mopalia ciliata, assembly GCA_034783835.1. Lineage (NCBI taxonomy): Eukaryota > Metazoa > Mollusca > Polyplacophora > Chitonida > Mopaliidae > Mopalia > Mopalia ciliata. Next base: position 1,247 of record JAVFBW010187676.1, read on the forward strand.
TTTTTTTATATAGGGTTGGGAGGGGAGTAATGTTTTTTGTTGTCTCCCACGTAATTGACCCGTGAGCAACCGCCTTCTGCAATGATCTAAAAGTTAAGGTAGGGTGAAATAAATTTGTATAATTTCACAATTGCCGAATTGTCCCTCAGTCACCAGGATCTCATTCTCCTACAACACGGGATGCAACCCACGGCCAACAGGCTGCCTTTTTTCTCGCCTCTTAAGATCAACCGAGGGGCCCGGGGAGTATCTGCATGGCCTGCTGATGTTAAACGGCCCACACGCTCTCCCACAGGGGGAGATTGCTGGCAGTCAGGAAGCTACTCAAAGTCACAATAAGCCATTCGACGTTGAGGACGAATTAGTTTGTACTCTCCCTTACAGTAACAAAACAATCGGCCTGCTTTGAAAATATGTAAATGTATGTGGGCCACATTCAAATATAATATAGTTTTTACAGAAAAATTTGTAAGTTTAAAAAAGAAATAGACTGTAGGGCCTAACATTTTCCGAACTGCAATGTGTTCAAACAAAGAAAATGTTATCCCAAAATAACGAAAAAAATGTTTATACAGTGTTAATTGCCGGACTACACCATCCATAGCACTTTTAAGGATTATCAAAAATACTATAAAATCCTATAAGATTTTTCTGTTAACAAAAATCGCTACAGAACATGGTTCTGATTTATGTCAAAGCTACAAAATTACATCATGTATTGGAGGTAAGTCGGTGGTTTCAATCGAAATTGCGATGCATCTATTAACAAAGATAATTTTCTTGAGGCTACAAATATTATTTAAAAACCATCTTCATTTTGTAATTATACCCACTGTAACGAATTGTGAAGCACTTTTCATAACAAAACCTAAAATACTGCAAAAGAAATGCACAGCTATGACTTTGTCAGTACTATAATAGAAAGACCAGCTATGATATCATTTGTTATTACATAATAAGGAAGTCTTGCGCTATAATGTAGTAAGGAGACAGTTTGGCTCACGACTACAGGATGAGTAAGGATGTGTGCGTTATATGTAGTGCGCATGTTGTGCCTGCCCCATGCTCCTTAGTACCTGGTAAGTAAGTGTTATGCGATATGAAGTACTAAGAAGCGTGTGGTCCCTCCTTAATACATAAGTAAGGATTGAACGTTTCTGAGTACAAAGGAGCCGGCGGTGGCTTATTAGTAAATGATAAGTGAGGGATGTGCGCTAATAAGTATTAAGGAGACCAACGGCCTCTTCGTCGCGTCAAAGATTGTACGTTATGATTGTGGTTATGTGCCTTAATTTCGTTGCTTACAAAGAGGGGACGCAAGTATTATAAAATAATATAAAAAAGGGTTTAATTCTGTGCCGCCCGGTGGCGGGGTATGGACCGTGTAAATGACCGATTGGGATGACAAGTCATGTTAAGCAATGTTGACAAAAATGCGCCACTACGTCAATAGTTCATGTAAAAGTGGCTTCTTGGGTCATGACATGAACGTCACAACAACGACATGAGGATATGAAGAGTTATCTCCTTTAGCTTCTATATTATTATGAAATTATTTACAAAGCACAAAATGTGTTTTATTTGGAACAATGCATACGTAAGAAAGGAACGATGTTTTCTTCAAATATGAGTTTTGGGGGTATAACTGTGCGGAGTAGTTTGGTTTATTTTCACGCATGCGCACAAAACATCCAACGGGTAACATAACACGTTTTTATGTCAGAATATCCTTCGACACTTCCGTACCGGTAAAGTTATCTCGGAGGTGAATGGAAGTAATAATATTACAGGAAAACGTGTAATGTTAACTGCCGGATGTTTTGTGCACATGCGTGGAAATCAACCACAGTACTCCGCGGATTTGTATTAAAAAAACACATCAAACAAGCCCTTTTCTCGGGTAAAATCACATTTAAACAAACACTGTTCCTCTTTTATGTAAGACTCTTTTATGCAAATAAATCAAATTTCGTCCCTGTAAGTATTTTAATAATTATGTAGCTCCAATGACGTCATCATATCAACACACGAATATCTTTCAGACGTAAACAATAAACACGTGTATAACTCGGTCATATGTAGTTTGGTCCCCGTCTCCCACAATGACCCACTTATATAAGAGATGGCCAAGGATGTTCAGACATGCATGTAACACTATTGCTTCCATTAATTTCCGAGGCAACACACCTTTTCATTTTAAGGCGCCATTTTGGTTTTATAAATCTCGCCACAACACTTCTGACAAGTGCTACCAAGGCCACTTCCGGTTAAGCGAAAACCTGTCAAACTCCAAATGCAAAGCCAGTGTTTGAGGCGAGCAGATAGGGTCGATTTTGACGACCAGAGTAATCAAACTATCAAATTATGGTCTGAAAAAGCACTTATTATTCTTCTGACCTTCTGGAAAAATTCTACGGAGGAAGGATTAGAGGAATTGACTACAAATTTTAAGTTCTTAAAGCCGTACGCTCTTGCTGTTATAAATGGGCAACAGCTCACCAAACAAATCAATTGGTTTTGTTGTCTTTATTTTTCCACTCTCACACTGCTCATTTTTCAGCGTTTTCAGCAACTCTGGGGTGCGCAAAAATGTTATTCAGCAGTTGAAGAGGATTAATTCCTTCCACTTAAAAAACTACTCAAACTGAAAAAGATCAGCCTCTCTCTTGCTATGCTAGTGGTGAATTCACTACAGTTTTCCTTTGGACATGAACCATACTTCAATATTTACAAGTCTTGCAACAGTGAAAATAATGTGTATGTATTTGCTTCCTTACAATAGTCCGGCCCATTCCTCTCCTTACTGCCTTAAGTAAGACACATCTACTTTCCAACCACCACTATATTACGCAGTACTGTTTACACTTCAGAGGAATCATTTAACATGTTTGTCCATCTGCATAAAAGCTGAAAAGTAATGTATTAAAATAAAATACATGTGACAAACATAACTACCAACTATTATAGTGCCCTTTTGATATTAACGAGATTAGCTGTGCATCTTGACTTCAGTTAGTAGGCCTATGTTATGACCTAATGTAACTTGTAACTAAATAAGGCTGCCATGATCAGCCTGGATCTGTCTTAAGACTTTCACAAATGAACCGCCACGATACTTTCGATTTTCCAACGTCACTTTAGCCTTGCTGTGACAATCTTTTCTGTACCACTTGCTACTAGCAGCAATGCGTGAAGCGAAACCGGAAGGGGCCTTGGTAAACTGGTACTGCATCTATATTTCAGAGAAGGTACGTTCGAGGAAGGAGATTTCTGTTGCCTTCGTCCCCACTCCCCAATAAAGTCTCACCCAAAGCAGATCTGTTGTAATATCTTTGGTTTGCTTCTTGGGGTTGTCATGTCTTCGTAAAGTGAAGCTTTGTTTAGTATTGCACCAATTCCTTATCACGCAAACCGGATTTGAGAATGGTTTAAAGCAAGTTATTGCTGAAATGAAATCGTATAAATCCGATTTATCTTGGAATATAAAGGTGGAATAAAATTGAAATAAATAAAGTAAGCCAAAATACTATTAAAGGTTTGAAAATACTGCTGATAGATGTATGTGGAATTGGGATGGGTTTAAAACTCCGTCTCTGATTACGATGACTGTTTTGAGAGTGTTCTTGTGCTGCAAAAAATTTCTTTGTACTGCTGAATTCAACCCGTCTCAAAAACGTCTTAAACTCATGAGTCCCTTAACACTTTTTCAACCTGCTGTTAAGAAAAAAGACAGTTTGTTTCCAACCCTATATTGTTTTTAATTATTTACATGTTTGTTTGATTATGATATATTGTGATTTGACAGGTGATGGAACCACGTGATCATTCCCTGACCACGTGTTATTCATGTGATAGGTTACTTGCTTACTGCCCAGACGTTTTTGTTTCTTATCCCATGTAAAATCATGTCTAAAATTGAAAGTATCTATTTATGTGCTGATAAATTATTAAAGATCTTGTGATAACTTATACAGTTCTTTGACTTTAGTTGTTTTGTCCACTGCTACTATAGTTGGGGGACTTCGAAATTGCATACTTTTACAATAGTCACGTCTGTGTGTGATTTGACAATAAATTCACTTAGTACGCCTACTTCAGCTTCCTCTTGGAAATCAGTTGCCGCGTGCTGTTCATTTAAAATGAAAAGGTGTATTGTACTGGTAGGAAACATGTCGGATCATTCTTCGATACTTCACGTACCGGTACAGTTATCTCGGAGGTGAATGGAAGTAATACTACACGAAAACGTTAAATGTTCACCGGGTGTATAATGCGCATGCGTGGAAATAAACCGTGGAAATAAATCCGCGGATTTGTATTAAAAAAACACATCAAACAAGCCTGTTTCTCGGGTAAAATCTCATTTACACAAAACAATGTACCTTTTTTATGTATGACTTGTTGCAAATAAGTCAAATTTCCGTTTTAATGATGTAGCTCCAATGACATCATCATATCAACACAAGAATAGCCTTCGGACACGGGGATAACTCAGTCATATGATGAAAGTAAATCCATGCGAGTTACCTCTGTTTCGTTATCCGTTTGATAATTAGAAGACCGAGATAGCTACCTGACAAGTGAACTGTTATTAACTATGAACAAATTAACTCAGGGATATAAGGTACATACACACTATTTTGTAAGCCACGATGGGTATCTACATTTAGCGCGAGTACAGAAAAAAGCATGGGAACAGAGCAAACTTTAATGTGTCTCCAAACAGTGAGAAGCGGTGTAGCGCATGAATATTAAATATGGTTATGACGGCCATTGAACTTAGCTCTCCATCAGAGGTTATTTACGGGACGGAAATGGCCGAGGTTGTTCAGACATGGTACGGAAAGTGTCGAAGGATGGATGTTCCGATATTCCAAAGGATCGTTTTCATGTATATTTATGTGTTCGCTTGAAACAGTAAACCACGTCACTAGTGCTGCTGGCTCGTCATGTTTGTATCTGAAAACTGCCAACGTAAACGATCTTTGTCCCGGTATGACAGAACATGTGAATATGAATTAAAACAGAGAGTATTTGTTTTTCAACGTCATGTCAAGTAGGTATCGTTGTATTTAATCTAACAGTAATTACGCATATTAATATATTTAATAAATATTTACAAGTAATTAATTGAATTGTGTTATGCGGAGTTTGTTCGTTTGATCGGCGTTTAATGCCGTATTTCGGAGTATTTCACTCACACGATGGCGTTTCAACCGAATGGAAATCATCCCGGACATCACAGGCACCAAAGAAAGACAAAATCAGGAGAATCACTGGAGGTTATACATGGTCAAATAGATCGTCGATCAATCGGCCTCGTAGTGCCCCTCTACCATAGACCAAGGGCTGGCAAAGTAATTTCATTTTACGCAATAAAAATGATTTTAAAAATATAAAATATTAATCATCAAATAAGAAAAACAATTGCGTCATCGATACCCAAACAAATGCATTAACAAAACAAGAGCAAATCATATTCATAAAGAAAAAATAAATAAAACAAAAAGCAAAACAAAATACAATCCAAAACAAAATCATTTAAACGACAGAAGCGAAACCAATTTAAATGCAAATTTATCCACAGTGTATTGTCCTTATTATCGTTCTGCCTATGGGTTATTTAAAAGCGAAACAAAATGTCTTGGCCGACAGCTGCCAATTACCCAGAATGCAGCCCCCTATAAAAAGTCACTGGTAGAAATAACCAAAAAGACAGAACAAACAGTCGGAATAAAGAAAATCGACCCCATAGGAAATTACCATACGCCGATGCAACGAAATGTGCAGTAGTAGAAAGTTACGTTTCCATCATCAGGATAAAGGGGCCTGCGAAAATAACCCTCAGTCGCCAAAATGTTAAAGGTACGGTACGTTATCTGCCCGAAACTGAGTGCTATATCCAGAAATCAAGAGAACCACAGACATAAAACCTTCGCAATACCAAACAAACAGCAGGTCGACAGGCCTTGCCCATAACGGCGTCTCCTCGGGCCACCTTCGGCTCATTTTGTCAATTTCAAGTACCGTCTAGCTTTTCAACGCAGACTGGGAGTTTGCGAGTCATGGATCGAGGTAAGACAGCGACGGCTGTACGATAGAACGATTGTGTGCAAGTCATGGAGGTTAGATGGCGACGGTTTAAATTAAAAGCCTTCGACTCGATATGTTTGTATGATTGTGATTTAACTTTAACACCGGACCAGACTGCACTCCCATGACGGCGTGCCAGCCAAATGAGTGAAGGAAACCACACCTACACTGGCAACAAACAAAAACAGCACAAGATACATACAGGACACACATAGGACAATACAAATACCGTACATCACATACCTATCAGCTTCCTATTCATATTTAGCTCAGAAAGCACCAGGGCAACTGAAAGCAACTGAAACCGACGTATGTATTCCGTAGGACAAAAAAGTTCAAGCATCAATGAGCTCAATAAATATATACAACGAAGTGTTTAAAATAAGTCCGTACGTTACATGGACTCAAGCTGTGATATAGTATTGGATGACATACTGTACGTTGTTTATCCCAGGCTGAAGCTATTGTTTAGTTTGATCAGACATTAGGTGGGCGCATATATGTATGAAGTGTATGCGAATAAGCACCGAACTAGGGAAATAAACATGTTTTATGTTGTTTATCTCTTTAAACCTTATTTCAAAAGAGGTAATTATTTGTCGATGATTCCAAATTGGGGATGTATATATGCGCTCGAAAATTGAATTCACGGTCAAGCTCAATTACTGTTAAAGGCTTATATGTTTTGCTCTGCTGGAAACTGCATTTTGGGTAATCGGCAGCTCTCGACCAAAACGTTTGTTTTGTTTTGGCTATGCAAAATGATTTGATTTTGTTTTGACTTTTTAAACTTTTGTTTTGTTATTGGATTTGTTTTGTTAACTTTTGCTTTATGGAAGAATTAGTATTGGTTGCTTTTGTTTTATGTAATGAATTTGTCTTGTTTTTGTTTTTTGTCGCTTTTGGTTGTTAATGACTTTTTTCTTTCTTTTTTTATATTACATAAAAAGAATAAAATAAAATGATTTTTGTTCATTTCTCTTTTGCATTTTATACAAAAATAAATTAGCAAAGCTCGGAAAACAACAAGGGAACGGGAACCTCCCTGCTGAGCCCCGCTGACATATGCCATTAGTCGGTGCACAAATCCTTCTTAGGCTAAGGTGACCTAAACACTTAAAGTGGTACTCAGAGGAAAATTTAGCCCCTTGGACCCACTTTCACCTTAGTCTTATGGGACCTTAACAATTTAGCCCGTATGCTAAGGGAGCTTTGTGAAAAGCTCGTCTCCTTAGTATAGGCCTTTGGGGAAAACTAACATCCCCTTCATAGCTTAAGTAGGCTTTGTGCAAGTGGGCTCTGATATCTTAAGGTAATGGGGTTTCGTTAAAGAGCTCGTCTTCTTAGCTTCAGGGGAAAACTACGGTCACATTAGCTTTAAGAGGCTTTGGGCAAGTGGGCCCTAGTCTCCCCCTATTAGGCAACTTATCGTACTAGTAATCATGACACAAATGAAGACAACCTACCGAAGCATTTCTGTAGTTCGTGGACACCCCGTGCTCCATAATTAAGACATGTTATTGTCTGGCTCTCTCCAAGTACAAGTACAGGTTATTTCGTCTTCTGGACTGTATCCTGGTGGATGTTGTATGCTTCTGGTCTGAATCCTGGTAGATGTTGTATGCTTCTGGTTGCTCTCGTCTCAGCGTTAAGCGGGTCCATTTCAACACAACTTATGTTTCTTTAAAATAAAAACACGGTAAAATGCAACAACAACAAAAATAAAAACCAAAGGTTTTGGTATTTGTTTTAATTCAATCACCGTTGAAATGAACACAGTTTAAAATGGCTACCATTACACAAACATGTAGCATGGATTGAACAAATGGAACGAGACGTTTGCATTTATTCTATAATACTCAAATGTAGCAGACAAGCATTATTTCGCTTTAGTCATCTTATACTTTTCTGTTCGCTTGTGAGTAGAAAAATATATTCTTTCCTTGTGTGATCATTTAAGCTCCTCTGAAATGAAGTTGGAACACATTCAAGAAGGATCCAGACTGATATAAATAATTATAATTAAAAATTTTAAAAATTTATTTCGCTTATTGTGCTGAGGTCAACCGTTTGGGTGCCTCACGAAGCTTTTTTGTCCGACCAGACTAGCTACCCCACGATGAGGCAACGGGATTTCAACCTGAAACATTCTACATTTTCTCCAGTTAACAAAGTGCTTGCTAAAAATCTATGATCTTTTGGTCGTGAAACAGTTAAGCAAACCTTCCAAATCACACTAGTAAAACATTTATATGTTCGCTAAAAACTCTGGGGAAGTCTGAAACTTTTTCAGCTCAACAAATGATTTTGAAATAAACTCAGTCAAAACTCCACACCCGTTTGGATGTCGATAAGTTGAATATACAAGAAAAGCTGTTTTAAATAATGATTAAATTCCATTTTGTACCCATTAAGGACGGTGCACCATAACAATCATGTTCATAATGTAACTAGTTCCACCGGAAATGCTGCGGAAATGTAAGAGACTAAAAAGGATAAGTTACAACTTGATCAAAGCATGTCAATAACGCGTCTGTCCTCCATGAGCGTTCACAATTTCGACGCAACGTCTACTCATGCGTCTGAACACATGCAGCGTGGGGGATGCGTCGCCATACTTGAACCAACATGTCACCAAGTTCCTGCAAATTCTGTGGAGGGTTCCTTACTTGACAGAGTCTTCTATCCAACACATCCATACATTTGCTATGTGATTAAGGTCGGGAGGCCTTGAGGGCCACTCCGTGACATTGATGCCAGCATTCCTAAGGAAATTCCGCGTTAAATTGGAATCGTAAATCGTATGAGGTCTGGCATTATCGTTTTGGAGTGTCAGACCTGGGCAATGAGCTGCTATGAAAGGCAAAAGCTCTGCAACGAGCACTTGATCTCTGTGTCCTGCATTAGTTAGGTTTTCTTTGAACGACCATCAGTCGGGAACGGACAGGACCATTAAGACACCCAAAACCATAACACTACCGCTCCCGAAACGGTCCACTTCCTACACACTACACTTGGTGTTCCGTTCACAGCGTCTTCTCCCATCAGCGAAGTGCAAAGTGAATCTGGATTCGTCACGAAA
>JAVFBW010187687.1:0-10421 GCA_034783835.1 Mopalia ciliata
TAAACGGCTATTACAAGCACCACACAAACCTGACATCAGACCCATGTAAACAGCTATCACAAGCACCACACAAACCACTTTATTGTGTAGGGCCCTCACGAGTAATCAAAATTAAGATTTTTAGACAATCCACACCTCTCAGGGCCATTGATTGCCTCAAGTTTGTATTTGGAAGGTAAAATTCATTAAAAGTCTTTACATGTGATTGTTTATTTACTGGTGGAATTCTTGTGAAATAGAGGAATAATGTGATAACTCACCCGGCCAGGACTTCATGACTGTTACAATGGCCATCTTACTGGCTGCAAACCTTGACTCCTTGTCATCACTACAATGTACACAAAACGAGAATCGCATTTTAATACAGTGAAAACACTTACATATTGTCAAAAACCACTCGCATAAAGCAACTGTACTAAATACTATTATTAACCTATATTTATTAACCTTAATGCTTTTCTCAGTCTATGAAAGCTATTATGTTAAAATTTGCTTGATCCCTCAATTTCACCACTAGAACTAGTCCCTCAGTATAAAAGGGTGCGATCTTATACCTTGGGAAGTTGGTTACTCATCAGTAATGTGTTAGAAAGGTTTATCATGTCAGCAGTCCACCACATAAAGTTTTTGTTTCAGTCATGTGACCTCAGGAAACCAAAATCTGGTTATATGGTATTACTGCAATGGTACAAGTATACCCAACACCCATAAAATAGAAGGCAACTTATCTTTCTCAACGATACCTTATAATTTTGATAAGTGTTTATTGGCCGATGATTTAGAGAAAGCTTCCTGGAGATCTCAGAGATAGGGTACAGTCTGAAGCTGTTCGGTTTGTGATGTCTTTGTATTGTGTTTTGTGATTGTTTTGTTTTGTCATTATTTGTTACCAAGGGCACTGAAGGTGGTTTGCTGTCATTTGAGTGAAATAACCTGAAGTATGGCGTTAAATGGCCCAAACCTTTCTGATTGGTCTTACCTGAGTGACTTTTCCCCAGTGTCAGCACCAGTGTGTTTATAATGACAGTCTGTGAATGGAGCCACTAATTGCTGTGGATATAAAATAAAAACATTAATTCATCAAATTGTAAAGAAGTTTTTATTCAGTGTACTTTTAATGGAATAAAATGAATAAAACACAATGCTTATACATTGGAAATTGTTCAACTGAGACATTTTAATAGGTGTACCACAATGGAAACTATCAACACCTTACAGGTAAGTACCAATTGTACAAAGGCATTCTTTTGTAAAAACCAGAAATAAGTCCTGTAAAAACTACAGGGATGTCCATTGAATTATTATCACATTGGCTTGAGGCTTAGTGCAGTACATTGAAGGGGGTCCACCAACTGACAAATGTCACAGCAACACATTTCAAGGAGCAATCACTAGGGTTTATCACCACACTAAGTTCATTCATCTACTGGGGCACTAGGCCAATGGGTGAAGGGAAACCCATGGCTTCATCCCTCAGTTGTTATTATTACAGCACAGAAATATCTTTGGGATGGTACATGTAAGTTATGTGATGGTACATGTATGCATACCAATACTGTGGCAACACAGATTTGAAAACCAAAAGTTGATCTTAGCCCCTGTGTTAGTGTGTAATATGATTGACTGACCTCTAAATCAATGTTGATCTGTATATAATGCCTGGTACGTGGGTGATTGAGGAGATAGAGTATAGTGGCCACCAGGGACTCATTGACTCGGGGGTATTGCTGACAGTCAATAATGTTATGGAGGATTGTACTGACTCCTCCACAGCTAGAAATCACAGAGGCATTGTGAAAAGCTACAAAATAAGGTCAAACAAAAAGAAAATTTATTTCTTTTAAACATTCATGTAAAAGATTTTAAAATTTCAGTTGTTAAGTCATCCAACTGAATTTGGCAAAATATTTTTTCTATAACTTTAAGTAAAAAAGATGTTTAAACTTTGAAGTAAAAAGTGGTTAAATATTCTAACAATTAAACCGTTAAAAAGTGTAAGTAAAATGTTTCAACTTCCACGTCTTTCCTGAACATTTGTTTTTTTGTTTGTTTGATTTGAGTTTAATGTCGCACTCAAGGGTATTTCACTTATATGACAATGTGCCAGCCCAATGGGTGAAGGAAACCACTCTCGACACCACTGGAAACAAAACAAGGACAGGACAGTACAAATACAGGACAACAGGACGCGATACAGACACCACAAACAGATCGGCTTCCTGTTCCCCTTTAGCTCTGAGAGCACCAGGGCAAACTGAAGCTCCCTCCAACCACCAATGTTTCCTGAACATAATTTCCAGACTCCTATTCATTGTATAGGAATAACTACCCACAGGTAAAACATAGGAACATTAAATTAAGCCATATGTTCAAACATTCAAGAAGTCAAAATGATTGATCACTCTGCAATCTACCAACTTAATACACTTAGTATATGCTCTTCCCATGTGACCAACATTTATCATGTCAGACATGAAATTATCATTTTGTTCCTGTCATGGATTACAAATACATGTTAGCTGCAGAATGAACAACTATCCAGACTGAAAAAAGATGTATTAATTTGGGTTTCAGGAATGCTTTGAGCCACTGACAACATGTCAGCTCAATTCATGGCCTCAGATCTAAGTATTCAGTCAGAAGGTTAGTTTGTGTGTCCAGGTTTTGACATAGCTCTGAGAGAACCAAGTTACACTCGTTTGTTTGAGGTTTAACATCCTGTTCAAGGCTATTCAACTAAGGTAACAATTAATTAACCTCTTATTTTGTCTTACTTTTAATAAGGTGGAAAACCAAGAAAAACCTCGAAATAGCTTCACCGTTGATTGGTGAAGTCATCTACTTCCACTCTACCATAAACCTGTAGTCAACGAGGAAACTCAATCCTGCAAACAGTACACTGAAAAAAGGGCAGCAGTCCGACACTGACCAATGAACTAAGGTCACAGGCCCCACAAGGGTATAGGAAGCACACACTTACCATCTGTGAGTAGAAACTCAGCCATATTTTAACTGATGAAGTTCCTGGTGTTTGCAGATAATTGATTGATTGATTGGTGTTTTACGCCGTTCTCAAGGGTATTTCACTTAAATAATGGCATGTATTCCAACAATAATCGACACTAACACAACCAAGATGTGAAGCATTGCCTAATGTTGCAAAGTTAATTTTACTCCAGTGTTAAGTAAAGACAGTACTGCTATGCCGATGACTGAGTTGCCTACCTATTTCACAGATTGTAGCCAGACAAACGCGGGTCATTCTATCCCTCTCCTGGCTGCCCTCATTACCCACAGCGACAAGCGGGTGTATCAACGATGGAGTAAGTTTGTGGGGATTTAACTGAGCTATTTTACGAATCAGTCTTAGGGCATGGACTCTCTCTACCTCATTATCCAGGCATACATCAACACATCTGGAAAACATAATAACATGTAAAAATATTCTCACAGCACTGAAGGATCATTTTTTAAATAGCAAAACACTCAACATATCTTTCAAGATTTCAATAATCGGATTTCATGTGGGGTAGATTTAATCATTTCGAGTGAAGATTATTGGTTTTATAAATCAAAGTAGCAAATGACAATGCTTGCATACTTTTACTTAGATGTAGTGGTAGTGGGAGAGGAGAAGTGAGTTGAGTGAGAAAAAGTGAAGTTCATGTTATGGTTACCTTGCGATAAGATAGTCAATATGAAGGCTGAAGAGGTAATCTAAGCTCTCCTGATCACTTAACAGGTACCGTATAGCTCGGAGAGTGGCGGCTCGTACTTCTTTGGCTTCATGCAGTAAACCAATTCGCAGGCTGGAAATAAAAACAATCAGGTGGATTTAACTGAAGACTTAACTGATAGATAAAACAATGACAAATGAAACAATACAAAAAATACAGAGATATTAAAAAATAGGACAAGGGAGATAACTCTGTTAATTACCCTCTGGTGATGCTGTTTTTACGCAGGGATATCTGTCCAGAATCTGTCATTCTGCTTTGTCATGTTGTTGAGAAATTCTATGAAAACTACATGTGTTTAAAATAAAGACACCGATTGAAACCACCCATTTTGACCAAATATTGAATATTCATAGATGATAAGATTAATATTGACATTTTTTGCTAATATTAAGTTTTTCTAGATTTGAGTGGGTCTATATTCGGTCCGTCAAAAGGATTTTGTTCTTTCAATCGCTAACCCCCAGGACCATTTATTGACAAATTGATATCTAAACATGTGGACATACATAATGTACATGAAAACAAAAATAAACCTAGGCCAATTATTGGAAGACGGGAAAATGGGAACTTAAAAGTGTTGTTTATTCAACTTAAATTTAAATTTAAATCTAGAAATGTAACGTTAAATGAGAAACGTTTAATTTCAAGACATAACACCTTATCCTAAATGGTCACATACTCACCAACAAAAAATTTCTTCTTTTGTAAAAGGCAACTCTTTCTCATTCCCAATTTTGTATAAAAACTTAACAAATGCATTAAGATAGGCCAGTTTCTTGCTTTTCGACACACCATGTTGTCGAACAATGTGTAACAGTACTTCACGCACATTCTCTTTTGGCTCTGAAATATATTCATATTTATTTTAAAGACACAGTAGTTAGCGGCGTGAAGAGCCCTGTGAATCTACATGCGCCATCGAAACCAAACAACCCACACAATAGTTACAGTTTTATACAGCAAACTTCACAAAGTATTCATTGATCCAAAATAACCAAAGAATGTTTTATATAAGATAATGAAAGTGAAACTGCAAGGATTGGATAGACAGCCAGAACAGGATGGTTACTTTATTTTCAGTATCATGGAATGATGAAAGTGTCATTGACAAGTTCACAAAAATTCTCAAACAGACATAACCAACATACATTGTAGCCATTACATGAAGCTTGCAGTTGAACTGTTTTCTGAAATATCTACATGTGTGCATGTAATATTTTGGTATAATTTGTTCAAACGAACGTTTAAATGTATATGGAAAATCTACTGTGCTACACCAAGTTAGAAAATTCCAATAATTAAGTTTAATTAACTAACCTCCAGGGCTGATTTGCATTGAATTTTATAGAATCCTATAAATGATTGCAATGGTATTACAGCAGTGCTGGGGATGATCACACTAATCAAACAAAATGAAATATTCAACCACATTAATTAGTGATGTAACAGGAATATTTATGTTTTTATTAGGCACACTACAGGCATTGGAAATAGACTGGTTGGATTCTACTTTCTACTAAAAACTCATTAGATTCCATACAGGCTTGTGCTGTTGGGGAGAATGGTCAGAAGTCAGAACGTGGTTTCCCCATGGTTATGCAAATTTAATTAAGAGGCCAAATTTATAGGTTTCTCAAATTGTTCCAGCCTTCAACTAAATTTGCATTTTGCTACTGAATTTGACAACTTTCAGCATCCAAAAATCAATGAAGATTGTATTTTAAAGCAATTGTGCTTTATTTTTCACAAAGGCTTAAATTTATGTATTTGAATAATCAACCAACCAGGGGAAAACGCAAATGTTAGGTTATGTCACAAAATTTTAGAGGGCCGATTTTTAGGTTATCAATATGCCAGAAAAGACTTCAGCACAGGCCTGCCAAATGTGGTTGCAGGGTGAGATTTCATTTGCCAAAGTTAACAACTAGGTCAAGTCTTTTTAAATGGAAACAATAGTGGACACAGACAATTATTGATTAGAGCTCAGTATCCTCAAACTTAGCACGTGGCAGGTAATTCAGGCTCTCAGAGTGAGATTTCAAGAAATATGGTGAAGAGATACTGAAACAAAATGTAGGTTGGGGAGACTATCTAGATCTAACAATGTTGATTGAACAAACTACTATACATAGCATGGAGCTACAAGGGGGAAGCTGCTTCAGGTGACACGGTCATATAAATATTTAGCAGAACTTCCACACAGGTCATCCAATTCAACAGTTAAATAGTACAGAATGAATACACTGTGTATCATCCTTTGGAAGTTGAACTGAGGGCTAACGTTATAACTTTGATACCAAAACAATTACAAGAAAATGAAGAAGGCGCATGGGCTTAGGAAGTAGGGTGTCCACCTGTCCAAATGGACACACTGAAGTGAACAATTGCCTAATTGGGACACCAGGTTTTGAGAAACTTTAACATACATGAAAACCAATGAAACTAGAAACCCAGTTACTTAAAATAATGAAGCAAATTGACCATTCCGCACACCATTCTTTTAATTTGGTGGCTAAGCGCCTGGGAAGGCGAGACATTGAATAAAACGGGGTTTAGTCAAATGTCTAGTGATCAAATCATCTAAGACGTTTATTTTAACACATGAAGTCGAGTTTCTAAATAATCGATACTGTAGGCTGTTAGAAAGAACTCCAGCTGAGAACCTAATTCAGACCCTTGTGGGCCCGGGGCTGCGGCTTACTGGTAGCGT
Source organism: Mopalia ciliata (assembly GCA_034783835.1). NCBI lineage: Eukaryota > Metazoa > Mollusca > Polyplacophora > Chitonida > Mopaliidae > Mopalia > Mopalia ciliata. The sequence goes on from JAVFBW010187687.1 coordinate 6,451, forward strand.
GTGCGCTTATTTTTCTTCTACTTCGATTTATTGTTCACAGGATTGAGTCTGCCTGTCAACCCTCAGATATGAGTGAGTTACATGAACACTGTGTGGCTCTGGCTATCACAGGGGTGGTTTTGGGGACGAGGAGCAGTGTGAAGTGGGCAATCTGTCGTCATATAAGTGAAATACTGTTGAGTACATGAAACATCACACAAACAAATAAACTAAATCCTTAATGTACCTTGAACTGATACCTTAGATGTTACCTCTTACTGCCGATAAACGAACAATAATATTAGATTATACGAATTGACCAAACATGTCAGACCAATTAACCAAACATGTTAGGTACTAAGGACTAAAAGGTCTAAGATGATTTGACTTTCAAACGATCTGCCCTGTATATATAATATTGGCCCTAAGCGTAAAAGCTGTATGTTTTACATTTTGGAACGGATGTGAGCATGGAATGCTACAACTTCCGTTTCTAATTCTATAATCGTCATAGCGATAGTGGGTTTTAGGGTTTGATATAAATGTCTGTGATAATGAGCCTGCTTCTTGAAATTATAAAACTTTATCATTAGCCTAGTCCAACATATAAACCCAGCGACATATTTGACAGCCTAGGCCTACCTCTTGTGTAGTCGAGTCGTACAACTTCCTCCCCGCTATCATGACGACCTGAAAAATATATGAAACGTATTTTTTTATATTCGAATTTGGTTCTGAAGAATAGCAAATTGTAGCTTGATGAAATCAATTCAAAATTTACCTCTAAATCGCCCGTTTCGTAAACTACTTCTACCGTGGCGAGCGGCAAGTGTCGCCATGTTTTTGCAACTACAGTACACTTGTCGGCAGTTCAATATCGTGCGATATCGACAAACACTTTTTGAAATCAAACTGTAATGCAATTTGAACAGAGAAATAGATATGTATTTGTCATTATCGTTAACAACGTATCAACAGATACACTGATATTTGGAAAATGCACATTAAATACATTTTATTTCAGTTTACGACAATAACAATTGGTTTGCGGTAACTCGCGGACAACATGGCTGATACAGGGGACGAGTGCACGATCCCCGTGGTCCAGTTTGCATTTGTTCAGATAGTGGCAAATTTACTTGGGGCAGAAGGCCCAGTTTTTGACACCAATGGAACTTTGTTTATGGTTGCACCTGAAGTGGAGAAAAACTCCCTTCCCGCTGGTCAGATTGTTCGAATTGATCTGGAAACAAATCAGGTATATGGAGGCTGGGACCAAAAAGGGGGCGTGACCTATATAGACTAGCTAAATGTCACGTTCGGAAAAGTCAACTATATGTTGTAAAGTTTAATTATCAATTTACCACTGCAACAAACACGAAATGATTATTTTGGAAGTTAATTGTTAAATAAATGCTTATTATATAATAATTTATCTCAATATCTACTTGTAATTCATGGAAATTCTGCTTTAAGGAATTAAGCAAATTAAGAAACGAGCATGGATGGTTAAGAGCAAAGGAAAATAGGACGGGGAGTTTAACCAGCTAGTGTAGCCTCTCTTGGGGCCAAAATGTTTAAAAACATTCACCAGTCATATCGGATCTGTCCCCTCACAGATTTTCTATGGTATATTTCTAGCCCTCATGCAGTCTAAGGGACAATTTGTTTGAATACTAGCAAACCAGTAAAACACCCATCAATCAATCAAGCAATCAATAGACTATTGTATTACATGTTTTGGACTGGATACCATCATCCATGACATTAAATACATTTCTCTGTTATATATTGCGAATTATTGACAAAACATATTAATAAACCTCCAGGAGGTCGTTCAGAGCAGTTTCTAGAAAAATTTACCAGATTCCTATCCCAAATTCTTCAGACCATAATCAGGATTCTGAATCCGCTTTTAGCTTGATTCAAACAAGAATTTATGAAAATAGTAATACCGGTATATTGAAAATAATTTGGGCTTGAAATAGTTTGGGCGCCCATACAACTTGAAATGATTTGGGTGCCCATACAACTTGAAATAGTTTGGGCGCCCATAGTTTGGGTGCCCATACAACTTGAAATAGTTTGGGTGCCCATACAACTTGAAATAGTTTGGGTGCCCATACAACTTGAAATAGTTTGGGCGCCCACACAACTTGAAATAGTTTTGGTGCCCATACAACTTGAAATAGTTTGGGTGCCCATACAACTTGAAATAGATTGGGTGCCCATACAACTTGAAATAGTTTGGGTGCCCATACAACTTGAAATAGTTTGGGTGCTCACACAACTCGAAATAGTTTGGGTGCCCACACAACTCGAAATAGTTTGGGTGCCCATACAACTCGAAATAGTTTGGGTGCCCATACAACTCGAAATAGTTTGGGTGCCCATACAACTTGAAATAGTTTGGGTGCCCATACAACTTGAAATAGTTTGGGCGCTCAACAGCATACTGTTGTAAGTGTGTGCGTGAACTAATTCTACTATTCATGGGATTGAGTCCGTCTGTAGGGCATCAAGTAAGGGAGTCACACGATGGGACTCAGGCAATCGTAACAGTTGTTTTTGCGAGGTTTCCTCTGGGTTTGCCACCATAATCAAACAAAAAACAGTGTGGAATTAACCATCAGTCGTTCACTCATCATAGAAGTGAAATACCCTTGAGTATGATGTTTAATCACAATGAATAAACAAACAAACAAAGGACACTTGTATTATTATGTAAGATTATCTATAAACTTGTTGTTGTAGAGTTGTGTAGTTTGTGAGCCTAGTGTGGATGGATATGGTGGAATTCCTGCTGGATGTCAGACAGATCATAACAATAACATCTACATTGCAGATATGAGACTGGGTCTTCTTAAAATGAGCCCAAATGGATCTTTTGAACAAGTAATTTAATAATTATTCCAAATATAAATAAAAAAATTGAAAATAAAAATGAAAGTTTCCTGGGGCAGTCATCTGTATCATCTGGCTTTTGTCCTCTCTGAGAGCTGGTTTTATTTTAATATTTTGTTCACCTTGATTATACATGCAGTAGGTTATACTTACTCTTTGGTGTATTTGGGCTGGTTTGAGCAGCATAGCTTATCTTTATAGAGGGGCCTGCAGCCGTGTCTTAGTGATTAGCCATGCGCTTACTAATACTACTTTGATGTATCGTCACAGAATGGAGTTTGTCTGTCGACCCTCAATTGCAATGTTTTTTCACAAGGTTTCCTTCTGGTTTTCCATGGTATTTAGGTAAGGAATAATGTCAAGTGGACATTCTGTCCTCATATAAGTGAAATACCCTTGAGTACGACATTAAACCTCAATCAAAACCCAATCAAACAATTGTTTCTAGATATATCATTTCAGTGTATTTTTGTTGTTAAGTCTACACTTGTAACTATGTTGTTTTTTATTAAAAACATGTATTGTGTATTAATGTGTAGTAAAAGGTAAATATATGTGTGTTCGTTTTTTTGTTTTTGTTTTTTTTTAATAGTTAGCCATCAAGGATACAAGTGGCAGCCCCTTACAGGGCTGTAATGATCTCACGTTTGATTATAATGGTGATCTTTGGGCGACTGCTCCAGCTGGAAATATAGCTCCTGAAAAGTATACTAGGTCTATGGAGGTGAGTGAAACTTCAATAATGCTTTTCTCCCTTCATTAGCAGGTAGTTGGAGGTACAATAGTATGTATTTGTTCATTACCTCCCTTTAAATCAGAGGGCTAAGGAAGGGAGCTAACTGTTGCACTGGTACCCTCAGAGCTAATGGACAACTTGAAGCTGGTTGTGATGCCTTTGTATTTTGTCATGTCTTTATGTTTGTTGCCATTAGGGTCGAGGGGATTACATTCACTCTGTAAGGCTGGCTTAAAATCATATGAGTGAAATAACCTTTAGTATGAAGTTAAGCTCCACTTAAACACATAAACTCTTTAAACCTAGAACTCTTTAAACCTACAGTTTTAGTGTGTTCTGCACCCCATTCTGT
>JAVFBW010187698.1:0-10420 GCA_034783835.1 Mopalia ciliata
GCTGCTGTCCCAGCACCTGACTACTCAATAGTAAACATGACTACATAAATACGTGTAACGTTAATATGTAGTAAAAATGACTACATAAATACGTGTAGGGCGATTTTTTCAATTACTACATAATAACGCACAAACGTTCCTTATTATGTACTAATAAATACGCGCCCTGCTGCTCTTACTCTACTACTAATATGATTGCTCAAGATTTTTTTTCCATACCAGCGGGCACTTGTTCTTCAAATGGCCTTTGATCGAAAATTGTACTGGGCGAGCACATGGGCGCTGTCCGTGCGATTAAAAGTCCCAAAGCCGTGAGTTGTAGGCTTATGCGAATTAATTTGTCAACTGAAACAAAGATCCACGTGCATAGACGTCATATAAGAACATTCGTATTATTGGAATACAACGCCGTCATATAAGTGTGTAAGGTGTGGAATATAGAAGTGATTAGGAACAAAGTACTTTCTGTTGGTATTGGGTGAGAGTGTTGGGTTAAGTAAGGAAATAGGCAGAGCGATGGTCCCTATGGGCTTCAATAATTGCGACATTCTTCATGACCAAAGTGGGCCGATATAGACATCCGTATGTAGAGGATTTGGGGGATGACCCTCACACAGCCTATGTACACGAGTGTATAGGTCTGGTGTCATTGTAATTAGACGGGGGTAATCAGTGTTATACCATTGGCTGGTTATAATTAACAGATAGCTGGAACTCATCATCGCAGACTAGATTCAATCTACTTTTCCAGGCTAGGCTTTTAGAAGTGAACCTGTTTACGCCAACAGATATGCGGAGAACTCGAAAACGAGGGCTAACAGAAAACTGCAGCCAACTTCATGAGGCATTTTTTCTACCAGCCCTGTTGGCACAAAAGCAGACCCGCATCCTCCACACCGATATTTTCCAAACCCCGCAAAGGCTTTGATCCAGAATGCTCAGAAAAAAAGAGAGGCAGAACCCAAACTGATGCACACTACTGTCGATTATGCTTAAAAATATGTATTTATTTGCTATGATAAAATCGATCTTAGTTCTTACAACAAAAAGGTTTCAACCTGAACAATTCTCTGAACTATAATCTGTTCAAGCTAAGAAAAAGTCATCCTAAACCTAAGAGAATGCTGTTAATATTTAATTTTTTAACAGACATAAAAACCATGTATAAGCATGCATGCCAGATAGCTTTGAAAAGGGGGCGTAACTCTGTTGTGACCAAATCGACCAGATGTGGACTAAGTTATCAATGTACAATTGCCTAGAGGCCTTGGTGAAACAGTATATATGTACTCTGCGCATATGGCACACATGTATGTTTACGTAAGTCCGTTACCACACAGCATACACCTGATGAAGATGTGAAGTATAATATATAGAGAGAAAACTTAGCACCGGATGCTAACCCTCCTCAGAAGTCAGTGTAGAGAGGCGAGTCCGACAGTTTCAACATTCCGGGATAAAGATAAGGTTGTGGATTTGGAATAGAAGCAGATGTGAAATATCGGGGTTAAAAGTGGGATACATTAAGTTTTTAAGGAAACAATTAGCCAACCACAGAGATCTCCAAATTGGTGACTTTTGCTTATATATGTATGCTCCTCCCTCGCCACAGAGGAAAAAACACAAACTATAATTTCTGTTCAACCGATTCGAAACCACAAATAAACACTTCCTTATCACATATATATAGCACACAGTCAGAGATACAATTTACAAAATGTAATGTACTAATGTCTGTCAACGTTTGTGTATCATGGTTGATATAGGAACAATTCTTGTCGATATAACACTCGTTAATGATTCAATTTACACACACACACACACACACACACATATATGTCTTTTTGCCAACTTCAGTGTCTGATAAAGAAGTTGTTATAGCGACCCGTATATCGCTAAGAATTTGTCGAAAAGATAGGCTGAATAAAATAACTAGACCAGTTGCTTAAAAATTTATCATATTCAGGTAAACTTTATTTTCAAAACCTTCCACTACTATTGTTGTTGATGATTCCTGTACTTAGTTATTTCCGCTTTAACTGTTTAGTTGTTGCATACCCGTCAACGGTGCCACTCCGGAGGTGATATAATGGTCTTTAGAATTCAGCGGTGATAATTTAGTAATGAGCACCACGCGATGTTTCTCTGTTATCACTATATCGTTTCGTAAGGCAGCAGACAGTGCGTGTGGCTTTCGTCAGCCAGTTTACCACCCGGGTTGTTTACTGTCGACACTGAGTATGTCCGTATAACCTCTGTTGTTACTAAAGTCAGCGAAATTAACTTGTCTTTTACATCCAATGTACCTAATTTGGTTTAAATAGTAATATTTGTCATCCCACCTTTGTGTGTTTTAAAGTTGAACTGTTCTTGGGAATCTCCTTTGCCGTTTGCGTGTTGTAGTGGAATCTGCTTGACCAATGATCACAACTAGCCAATTGTATGATTCGTATACTAAACTATACTTTAACCTGATAAAAGGAACTTTGAGGGAGCAAATTGTTGTTTTTGCTCAATACTTATTGCCTGATTCTTACAATAAGAGCTGAAGTATAACTTGGAAACAAATTTGGATGATCAGATTAACCCTGCAACTCAGCTGACTGTTCCGTCACTGAACTCCTTCCAATGGTGGTTGGTTCATACAACTACTAACTCTAACCCTAACCTACACCTAATAATCAAGGGCCGGTTGGTTGGAGCGCTGTTAAACATTTATCCCGCTATAGATTACGTCACGCCTAGTGGAGGTCTATCACTAACCTGGTGATTGCAGTTTAATCTGGTGATAGAGGATAATCGTCTTTCCAGTAATTGACCCCATTACACTAAACCTGACACCACAAGTGTTGCCATATCTTAATGACGGACTTACCGCTTATGCATGCGGCCAAATATTTACAATGTTTCGTTCAGCAAGTTCAGCAACTCTACAGTTCGCTACAGTTATGAGACAATTAGAGTTTAGGTGCTGGAGCTGTACAGTTCACCACACTTAAAAGACAATTAGAGGTCAGGTGGCGAAGATCAACAGTTCGCCACACTTAAAAGAAAATTAGAGATCGTGTGGCGGAACTGTACAGTTTGCCATAGCTAGGAGACATTTAGAGGTCAGGTGGCGGAGCTGTACAGTTCGCCACAGTTAGGAGACAATTAGAGGTCAGGTGGCGGAGCTGTACAGCTCGCCATAGTTAGGAGACAATTAGAGGTCAGGTGGCGGAGCTGTACAGTTCGCAACAGTAAGGAGACAATTAGAGGTCAGGTGGCTGAGATCTGCAGTTCGCCACAGTAACAATTAGAGGTCAGGTGGCGGAGATATACAGTCGCCACAGTAAGGAGACAATTAGAGGCCAGGTGGCTGAGTTCTGCAGTTCGCCGCAGTAACAATTAGAGGTCACGTGGCGGAGATCTACAGTTCGCCACAGTAAGGAGACAATTAGAAGTCAGGTGGCGGAGCTCTATAGTTCGCCATAGTTAGGAGACAATTCGAGGTCAGGTGGCGGAGCTGTTCAGTTCGCCACAGTTAGGAGACAATTAGAGGTCAAGTGACGGAGCTCTACAGTTTGGCACCGTTAGGAGACAATTAGAGGTCAGGTGGCTGAGATCTGTTGTTCACCACAGTTAGGAAACAATTAGAGGTCAGGTGGCTGAGATATACAGCTCGACACAGTAAGGAGACATTTAGAGGTCAGGTGTCGGAGCTGTACAGTTCGCCACAGTTAGGAGACAATTAGAGGTCAGGTGGCTGAGATCTACAGTTCGCCACAATTATGAGACAATTAGAGGTCAGGTGACGGAGCTGTACAGTTCGCCACAGGTAGCAGACAATTAGAGGTCAGGTGGCGGAGCTGTACAGTTCGCCACAGTTAGGAGACAATTCGAGGTCAGGTGGCGGAGATCTACAGTTCGCCACAGTAAGGAGACAATTAGAAGTCAGGTTGCGGAGCTCTATAGTTTGCCATAAGTAGGAGACAATTCGAGGTCAGGTGGCGGAGCTGTACAGCTCGCCACAGGTAGAAGACAATTAAAGGACAGGTGGCTGAGATCTGCAGTTCGCTATAGTTAGGAGACAGTTAGAGGTCAAGTGACGGAGCTCTGCTGTTTGCCACCGTTAGGAGACAAGTAGGGGTCAGGTGGCTTAGATCTGTTGTTCACCACAGTTAGGAGACAATAAGAGGTCAGGTGGCGGAGCTGTACAGTTCGCCACAGTTAGGAGACAATTGGAGGTCAGGTGGCGGAGCTGTACAGTTCGCCACAGTTAGGAGGCAATTAGACGTCAGGTGGCGGAGCTCTACAGTTCGCCACAGTCAGGAGACAATTATATGTCAGATGACGGAGCTGTACAGTTCGCCACAGTGTGGAGACAATTAGAGGTCAGGTGGCTGAGATCTACAGCTCGACACAGTAAGGAGATATTTAGAGGTCAGGTGTCGGAGCTGTACATTTCGCCACAGTTAGGAGACAATTAGAGGTCAGGTGGCTGAGATCTACAGTTCGCCACAATAAGGAGACAATTAAAGGTCAGGTGACGGAGCTGTACAGTTCGCCACAGGTAGGAGACAATTAGAGGTCCGGTGGCGGAGCTCTACAGTTCGCCACAGTTACGAGACATTTACAGGTAGGTGACGGAGATCTAGAGTTCGCCACAGTTAGGAGACAACGCTCGATCAATTGGTGAGGTGAACAGAGTTGTGCCAAAGTCATTGTTTCTCGAATGTAAAAAACAGTTCAACATAGGTAGAATAAAGACGGCTTGCCATATTCAGGTTCTTTAAATTGTACACGGTTGGCTTTACTTTCAAGGTTGCGTAAAGGACTATTCTCATGGTGTCATTTGGAGTAAAGATCTCACTGGAGTTCCCTTATTGGCTGTGTTTTGATTGGTCAAAAGTTAAGTATTTTTCAATCGACCTAGCAAAATGTTGTGAGTAAGGGGAATTCCCCAAGCTTATAACTACACATCGTACCGTGAGAATATACACAACACTATGAATCGCAGGTAATTTGAATCTAGGCCAGCATATGTAAGTATAAACAGTCATGCGAAAATAAATTAAGTTACATACAATAAAAAGTGTTGCTTTATTGATTGAGCTATAAAAGTCCCGTCATTTTCTATTTCTTTCTTTTTTAGGAAATTTACCAGCGAGTGGATAGAGTGAGACAACCACACATGTTACTCAGGATTTCTCAAAAAGATGACGGTGCACTTCACGTTTAATGTCTAATTGAAGTAATTTTAGAAACAAGGTACATATTGTACATACATTAATCTATCATAAAAATAGAGACTGGTTTCCGACTCCGTGAAGCCGAAAGGAAATTACATCCAGAGCCGGAAGACTGTATCGGAAACCAAGATATTTAAACATGCTCATGTAGAGTAATGTGTTTAAATTTTCTCGGATGCACTGTTTATTTTAGATATAACGCAATGTATACATAAACCTCTTTCCAAGAAAAAAAATCATGACTCCAATTATTTGCACCTTAAGTATAGGACCAATGAGGTTAAATTCTGATTTGAAAAAAAGGAACAACACTGTCCCCCCCCCCCCCCCCCCAAAAAAAAATACCCCACAAAACCACAAAAAAAAACACAACAACAACAATAAAAAAGAAACACACATAAACACAGAGAAAAAAACCCTGATACCCCTACCCTCCCTAGAAACTAACAAAATGACTTTAAAACAAATTATAACAAATTCTCGGGGGATTTATTTACCAAATAATTAATTATTATGATTGCTCAGTCAGTTCCTCGTGTCTTTACCTTTACTTGACGCATCTCATCCATTCCTCTGTTCTTGTTGTTGTTGTTATTATTTAAAGAAACACTGTCTTTTAATTGTTTTGGGGTTTTTGAATCATGGGAATAGAGTCATGGAAAATAACAATTTCTGTGTTTTCTTATATATTATTCATTCAAACGTCCTTTCGATCATTTCCTGATTCGATCGTTAATTCGATTACTCATTATTTCGTCTTTTCGTTTTTTTTGTTTGTCAGTCTTTCCTTGCTGGGTTTTTTTACCCTCTTTTCTCATATAGTAGTTAAAACTACAAAACTGGATGGACAGTAATTGACTGAATTATTCAGTTTATTGAAGATATCAAGCATATCATATCGCCTAGCTAGATGGTAGGTCGCTGTTGTAACCTGCTTTCAGACTGACATGTTTCTGAAACTTATTCACAATGACTCTATTTAGATATTTCTATGGTAACTCACCAACCAGACATCTTGGTCTGAGACCTTTTGAAATTCACTGGACCGGAGAGGTTTCGCCTTAAATCACCTAACGTTATGTATATCTATGTTCGAGTACAGGGGCTGGAACACAGCGATCTCTCCGTATAGAGGCCTACAGTGCTGTGAAATATAAGCCATACCCACACAAAAATGTCAATACCTCACCTGTTATACATTATTTATAACTATACCTGTAACCATTCAAATCGTTGCCATGATCTATGTCGATGTGATAAGATTTTTCAAACATTATTCATAAACTACGCTGGACGTTTCTATGGATAAGAATTATTAATTGTGGAAAATTTCTAAAGCCGTCACCCTAGATACCGTTAAACCATGGGAGTGTATTCATTGGGGCAGAATAACATTATGTAGTGACTCTGTACAAGGAATTTGAAGACGTTCTAAAATATAAAACTTCCAAATAAAGTAATTTGACGATACGTGTCAGGCGCATTAGGTATAAATGGATACCATGACGATACATGGACGTCCACCCTTTTGTAAAGAATACCTTGTATTGGGTAAAAGTAAAAAAAAATGTTTACAGCTGGCGGCAATATATATAGTTAAACAAATACCAATGAAAAATTGAAAAAGAACCCACATAACATTGGATTTTACCCGTGCTCAAGTTGATTTGAGTAAATTACAAATCTACATGACGTCATCTAAACCTACCAATCCTTAGTGTAAAGCAAAGAAATTGTGTTTCCCTCCAGGGCGAGGGAAAAAACGAAATTTCATGGACGAAAACAATTCTTCGTCTTTTTGTCATTTAATTGCTACTAAAATTGTTTTTTATTTCTTACGTTTGGAAAAACACTGCAGTGTCTGTGGGACCTATATTAGACGAAAGTCACCGAAAGAAACACAATTCGAATAAACCAGACTTTCAGGGAATGAATTTATCAAGTTAACTTTCTGACTCATTAAGCTATCTTCCGCATATCATTTGCTCTATATTTTTTGTAATTTACCATATTTAAGAGGAATATTACCAGTTTAGGAAATTTCCATAGTTGGGTTTTACCGGCGATGTTGTGACATATGTCAAAAACACATTGACAGTTTATTGCATAGGTCATGCAATAGTCCCCATTGTTTGTGTCATGTGACATTTTGTTTCAATCATACTCGTAAAAAACATAGTGATATATTTTAAATAATATGTAAGACAACTCAAAACATACATATCCTGTTTCATAGTGAATGGACGACGCCTTAAGTATGAAGGTATTTTCGTTAACATGTGAATTTATTGTGTAATTACAATTTGATAATACAATAGCAGCAGGTTCTTTGTTTGGGTAGACTCCCCACAGTGTCGTTTTAATTGACAACAAGCTACTCGTCTACACAACTGGTTTTAACCTTCCGGGAATAGGCATTGTGCTCCTGTGAGCAGATTGCCTATACGCTGATGAACTGAGAACAGACCGTCGGCTGCAATCATAACATAGCTATCAGAGGTCTAGAAATACTATTATATGAGCTTGCCTTTTGACTCACTCGATTCACCAAGCTGTAGCATTTTGAAAACAAGCCATTATTAATCTTCAAGAGAGAATTGAATCGAAATGGTAACTATCGCTGAATTTTAATTCACGGAAGGGCTTTGTGTGAAGGAGAAAGGGCCTTTGCGGGAGGACTGCCTGGTGTAAACGCCTCTGAGAAGCCGCCTCTGTGGCACGGTTGCTGCGGGTTATACACGGTACCAGAGGAGGACCTCGGCTCTTGTGAGAACCCCTTAGTGTTATTCCCTTCGTATGCTATATAGTGAATCACTGGTTAAACAACGAGTGCTCCTCATCGGGCCAGTATTACACATCTAGCTGGGTTTGTTCAGGGAGTATATGCTCTTCTCATCCCCATGCTAAAAATTACTGAATAGCAGGTGATTATGAACTAAACGTTAGGCTATTGAATTTTTCAATTCGTGCATTGGACTGCTAGGGCTTTTCCCCCTGTCTGGTTTGAGGCGAGCTTGAAACGAAACTGGCTTCATTGAGAACAAAGCGAAAGCGAATCTGACAGCCAGTCGCCTCTGTGGATAAAGTGTGTGTCAATTGGCTCATCCAGTAGTGTACATAGAATACCTAAGTGTGAAATTTTTGTTTGGATTTTACCATAGTTTTGTGTTTAACTTTACACAATGGAGATTGTTACAGCGGAGTTACTGTTGGTTTTTATATACACTTGTACGTCTAAGGTAAGTTTTTCCTTATTCATATACACCTTAGAACATCTGCACAGTGCAATTCAAACCCACTATAATCGGTAAGTGAAAAAAAATTAAATTACACAGTTATGTGCACTCTAGCTCTGTATCTCTAAATAAGGCTACATTCTATGATAGACTATGAGAGATACAGAACTCTGCATCTATGTGTAAACAATTCAAAGCAACGAGAGCAATTTCTGGAGTCATTTGCCAGTTTCCGGAAAACATACGGGCGCCAGATATATTATACATCCAAAATACTGATAATATAATTATGCATATGATAGTTTTCAATTAAACGTGCAGTGCCACATACTCGATACTCGTTGAACACCTTTGTATCAGTATGTAGGACTTTAGTCTCAGTACTTCCTCACGGCGTTAAATAACCATCTTATAATGCCATGGCACCTTGGTTAACAATATACTTATAACGGCACAGAGCTCTTTCTGTAGCTAAGTCAATAACACCTACTTTATCATTTGTGACTTTCATAATTTAAGACATCCAGTCTTAAATTACCGCTATAAGCTGTGTCTGTGTATAGTGACTGTTAACAATACGGGTTAACACGGGGCTTTAGAGCTACACTTCTACCACTCAACAGTGTCCAGTTAATGACGACGTTAATACGGTTGTAAAGTTAGTCCCCCTTCAAGTGGTTACAGATTGCGATATTTAACGTTTTTAGAATTTTGACGACGTTAAACACCAATCAAACAAACAAACAAATATAATTTTGACAGCTTTCATATAGTATTTTCGTTATTTTGGCATAGCTTTCATATATCTTACAATGAATTAGATGCTACCCATATTGTTAGACAGTTTCGGTACGACATTGTTCGAGCCAGGGACTTAACTCTGCTTAGGTAATTAGTGGATATCAGTTTATGTAATGGACATTTAAATGTTGATGGCAAAAAAATAAAATTAAAAATGAATAAATAAAAAAAAATGTGGACAAATATTGGAAGTATTACTGAATCTAAACCCTTGTCTGATAAAAGCTTTAGAAATGTAAAGAAGCTCAATTCGATATTTATGGAAGAGTGGTACATATTTTAATAATGACTATATACAGAAATATGTAATTAAATCTGCATATATTATTTATAGATATCTGAAAACACGGATAAGTAACGTATCCTGTCTGTCTTCCTGTAACGACATTATTCACAACAACTCCGTCACCTCACAAAGACACAGTCATCCGGTGGCATAATTGTCGACACACCCTTAATACTTATCACCTTGAGTGTCACACGGGGCTCAATACTCTGTCCTATATAAAAGCTGGGCTAGCCGAATGATCAATCTTGTCACGTTTCGAACCTCATGCTGCCACCAAGTCGTTCAAACACTACCTGGCCAATGTTAAAGGATTTCTGATCGCATCTATCCTGACCCTCCTAAGCTTGCTCTCTATAACTATTGTAATGTAAAATGTGAAAAATCAATAAAACAGAAATCAATTCAAATCGAATGATTGATCAAATGTTGGGACGGACTTAGACATTTTAAGAAATATTGTACCTTCGAAAGCAATATCTGTTTAATTAATCGTAAATCCTCAACCTAAATTTATTTTCTTATATAATAGTTTTGTTCTCGCTAAACTGTAATGTGACTCACATAAATTCTGTCCTTGACGTTCTGCACATATAACAAAAATTAATTGTCGCTAACTGACACGTGATAGCAATTACCATGGGTATAATGAGTGGAATGGTTTATTTATGTAATAATTTCTCGTCATTTTATCCATCCCAATCCGGACTTCCGGCTCGGTGGATTGGTAAGGGAATTTTGCTACATGGCTATTTTACATCGAAATAACATTCGCCAGAGAAAAAAACTATTAATCTGTATAATTAAACAGTGGTTTTAACTGACAAAGTAATCGTTTTTTAAATACCCCCCCCCCCCCCCTAACA
>JAVFBW010187709.1:0-10420 GCA_034783835.1 Mopalia ciliata
CCCCCCCAAAAAAAAAAAAAATCTGCTAATATTACCCTAAATTGAAGTACAACAATCATCAATGCTGTGTGATAATCTGACTGGGTTAATTTGAGTTCTCACCATACAGGTAGTATAACGGGTAGCCGTCTGTCGGAGAAGACCATATGTATGATAGGCCTACAGACGGACGGTACCAAGGAGTACAGACATTACGACGTCCATAGTCTGTACGGATATGCCGAAACAATCGCCACTTCAGAGTAAGCTTCCTTGAGAGTATTTCAGTTTCAATTTGGTTAATAGATTGTTGTTCACTGAATTGAGTTGCTATCAGCTTAAAATCGAACTCACTGGTTTCTCTTAACTTCGGAAGTTGTCAATGCTATGAACACACCAATCCACAACCGCAAATCAATGTTGTAGAATAGACTAGCAATAAACGTTATACCTTGTTCAAGATTAAATAACATACGTCACAGATAAACAGCTTTTTCATGCTTAAAGGTGCATCTTCATGGTGCTATTTGCAGAAGTTAAAGATTTAAGATTTAAGTTTTGATTGGTACATTTTGTCGACCATTTTATTTTGTACAAAAAAGGGAATCCCAATAAGGCGTACATACAAATGATACCGTGAGAATACACCTAACTATGACAGCCGGGCCTATAGGACAATTCCCACCTCCTTCGTACAGGAGAGGCTTCCTAAAACTTGGATGCACCCTAGATAATGACACATGTATGTTTATCTGCGCCATTTTATTCGGGTGACAAGTAAACAAATGTAACTTTATGAAAACAAAATATCATAATCTAACTTTTGTTATTGCACTCACTTGATCTTTGACTTGGGTGGATGATCCTATACATACCAGGTTCCATTGTTTCTGTTGGAAACACAGTAACAATTAAATAGCTAATACCAAATTGATAGAAACAAATCAACAAATAGCATACAAAGATAGCAAACAAAGTCACAAAGCAACATTTTTGTTGATCAGGGCGTTACGTGAGGTAACTAAAAAGCGAGGCGTGGTGATTTCAAGATCCACATTCCCGGGCTCCGGCAAACACGGCTACCATTGGCTAGGGGATAATGAGAGCCAATGGTCGCATCTAAAAGACTCAGTGATTGGTCAGTATTAAACGGCAATGTGTGTTTTTTGTTTGTTTGTTTTTTGTTTTTTTTGTTAGCTAGCGTTGATACTCAATTCCATGATTTTATTAATACAATGGTAAAAACGAAACTTTATGGTGTATTTTTTATTGTTGGTTTTAATCACTAGAATAATTATATGTAATATGTAGATGTACGGTTTGTATCAAATAATTAAATGTTTTTAAACCGTCTGCGATTTCAGGAATCTTGGAGTTCAATCTGTTTGGGATTCCTTATGTAAGTATAGCAGAAATAAGCCTGATTATATATCATAGACGTCTAAACAAGTTAGCAGTTTTCCCTTGTTATTAATCGACTGGGTAATTGTGTTATTCATACTGTTAAAGTGTTGGATATACAGCCATATAGATTATGCTCCATATAATACTACCAAATATAAAGATCACACAAGACTGTCCTCATTTAGCATCGGCTGTATTCAAATCTTTTCCTTATAGGCTAGCCCCTGATTTACATTTTTATAGGACTTTCCAAGGTGGGATAGAAAACAAATCCACTGTGATCGATCTAATCAAAAGTTTTTAAAAATGAGGCACAGTTTACTAGTTCAAGGACTTTTCTACTAGGTCAACTTATCTATTGAGTCTTATCATTATTGCACTTCTAAAAATAAACCTTGAAAAATGATGTCTATCTTTCTCTGTTGACATTTATTCATTTTGCCAAATAAGACCAAATAACAATTGGATTTTCACCACATTCACAAATGTGTAATCCTGAGTATTCAAGCTTTCCAAAAATAAACATATATATGTTACATATTTATATTCGTCGGCATAAGTGACTAAAAAACAACATGTGCTCTGAAAATCGACCAAGGGGTCCAGTAAAACCTTAAAATGCCCACATATGCAAAAGACGTCACAATGACGCGGAAGATGAGTATGACACTGGAACCTAACCCGGCTTAAATCAAACTGTTTGAATGGGCAAATTTCCAAGCCGGCTTAGAACTAGTTTAGACAGCTGTCGATTGAACGGTCCCTTTTCTGAACTAGCTGAGAATTAAACCGATTAATATTCGATCCGGATTTAAAAATTGTCGTGTGAACGGGCCTATAATGTGAATTGTTAAAATTGTTTATCACTCATACTTGACAACGATCTCTGGAATGATATAGAAACGTTGTGTGAAATAAACCAAGAAACTGTTATCCATACTAAATTGTTTTTTATCTTATGTTTAAATGAAGTGAATTTTCACACTTGCGGTTAATTTGCCAGTAAAACAGTGCATTATATTTGGATTCTTTTTAAGGTTGGTGCTGACATTTGTGGATTCGGGGGAGTGTCAAACGCTGAACTCTGTCAAAGATGGATGGAGTTGGGAGCCTTCTACACGTTCAGTAGAAATCATAACGTGGAAAATTCTAGGGTAAGGAGTCACTAAAAAAGTTGTTTGATTAAAGTCTTTTTATATGCTAGCCAGAGACCCAATTTGAATCTCTGTGGAACCTGGCAAAATAGTTTTTTTCCAGTATGGAAATATATGTGTGAAATAAGTAAAGTGGGTAGCTGGCGGAAGCTTCATGTTGCCCTAATTTCCTTCGAGCTAAAGAACAAGTCAAAGTAAAGTGGATGGCTGGAGGAAGCTTCATGTTGCCCTAGTTTCCTTCGAGCTAAAGAACAAGTCAAAGTAAAGTGGATGGCTGGAAGAAGTTTCATGTTGCCCTAGTTTCCTTCGAGTTAAAGGAGACGGCACGCGATTTTATACTGGGTTTTGGTCGTTTTTAAATACGATTTTAGTAAGATTACAGCCCTCAAATTAAGAAACTAATTTACATTCTACCAGTAATTAAAGTTTTACAGCCCGGAAGTAACACGCGTGGTGCAAGTGACACAATGGCAACACCATTTCACATGCTATAGCTACGATAGACCTATAATATCCAGTCAAGTTCTACCCTGAAATTTACTATCAGGCTGAAGAATTACCGTACGGTATGTACCAAATTATTTTAAGGAAAAACTAGTAGCCAAGAAGAAAGATATAAAAATCAATACAAAAATACCCTTAACTGGACAGAACAGCTTGATTTAACAGGTGTTAACATGAATGGGAATCAAACACTTTCCAAATCAATACTCAATTTAGGCTATTTTCCTGCCCTAATCTTACTGGTACTGGGCTAGGGACGATTAAAAAGTTCGGCGTCTTCCTCCCGTTGTTGACTAGCTGAACTCGAGCCAAAAGTGCCCTGCCTTTTTTCTGTCTGGCGCCGAAGCACCTCGCGCTTCTCGAATTTATTCCTGTATAGCTGAGTCTTTTGGTATGGGCCAAATAAAACCCATACGGTATACAGCATCTTTTTAAACTCATTTTCGTTAGCTTTAAATTGGTCAGTTCGTGCTTTTCATAATCGGATGGCACAACATTTTTTATATCACACTCCCAAGTTCTTTAATCTGTCAAATGATGCGTTTATTGACAAAGCTTTTTTTCTCATTTCTACAAGCCACTGCCTTAGAAAACAAAAAATCTTTCAGTAAACAGATAAACCACATTTCTTTTACAATAACCTATTCACAATTTCCACATCCAGGTACACAAACAGGCAATAGTTCCTGAGATATGAGATATTCATTCGTTTAACACTGATATAGCATACGATGTGTCGTGAGTCACTTGCGCCACGCGCGTCACTTCCGGTTTGTATTTTTGTTAATTACTGACTTAATTTGCATTATAACCTTGATCTGACGAATGTTATGTTACTAAAATGGTATTTAAAAACGACCAAAACCCACTGCAAGAGTCTACGCTTAGCTGATCTGGCATGGGGGCCATATGAGTAAAACAACCTTAAGTATAGCAATAAATTAATTCCACGACCGTAAAATACTTTGTCATGTACTTTGTCATTTTTTTTTTTTTTTTTTTTTTTTTTTTACGTTTTGGACTGACTGAATTTGAAGCTGAACAACTTTACAGAGACACATTTAACCACTGTTTCTTGTCGTTTTGGTTCTGGAGTTACCCTCATGTTCATGTCCTGGTTTCTTTTGCGACAGCAGTTTGTTGGAGGGAGCTTCATGTTTCCCTGCTGCTCTCAGAGCTAAAGAAGAACAGAAGTCGATATGTTTATGGTGTCTGTATTGTGTCCTGTTGTTGTCCTGTATTTGTCCCGTTTTGTCTTTGATGGTTGCCAGTGGTGTCGAGGGTGGTTTCCTTCATCCATTGGGCTGGCACGTCATCATATAAGTGAAATACTCTTGAGAACGACTTTAAACCCCGAACAAACATGAAGACATGTTACATCAGTTGATAATAAGTTTTTATTAATACTTGGGGACAATTAAGCAAAACGCTGATTGTCTCTTTAAAAGCAAATTAAACGTCATTTTGAGCCTCTTTTACTGATTAATAGTCCATTGTTCTATCTGGCTATTCGTAGTTACCATTGATTAAACGTGTTGAAATGATTCCTTCTACTGACAGGACCAGGACCCCGCTTCGTTTGGACCGGAAGTAGCTGAGTCGTCTAAGCGGGCTTTGGAGACTCGCTACGAACTACTGCCCTATCTTTACACCTTATTTTACAGAGCGCATGTGGACGGTAACACCGTCATAAGGGCTATGTTCCATGAGTAAGAATGCTTATATTATTTTTATTTATTTTTTTATTATTATTATTATTTTTTTTTTTTGTTAGAACTTTCACAATTATAGCTTTCAAATTTATATGTAACAGTTTTTATTCAATATTCGCTGTCTCAATGTGAGTGATTTTCAATTTTTCTATTTAAAATAGGATACCGCTATTTTTAGCTTTTGTTTGATTTTAAACTATAGTAAACTCTAGCGTTTTTCATTAATAAATTCTAATTTTCAGCTGATTATTTATTTGATACACACAGGAGTCTGAAAAATTTTACTTTTGGGATATTATATATAAAACGGGAAGTGAATGTAGGTTGTACAAGTTCGTGGTGGGACAAATCTCTGATTTGAATCACAATCTTGCTTTAAAGGTAATTCAGTTATGACTATAATGGACGGAAGCTAGAAGAGTATTGAGTATACATCCAGGTTCTCTTTTAACAGGTTTAATTATCTCCCTTTTTTGTAGTCTTTTTTTTTTTATAACATAAGAAAAAGTTCATGGATGAAATAACCCTGTTACATTGACTTATCTCTTCTGCGCCACCGAATAGTAGGCCTAAGTATATCCTTGTGGTTTCAGATTTCCCCACGATGCCCACGCAAGAGGGGTCGATACTCAATTTTTATGGGGACCGGCTTTCCTAATAGCCCCAGTTCTAGAACAGGTAAGCTATAGCACTGTACACAAACAACCCTTTATCATACACGGCTCTTACCTGTAATTCCTTATATATTAGCTTCGGGTTACCTAATTAAACAATGGTTAATTATCCATGAATCGTGAACAGTAAGCAGGAAAATTTTCTCCCTCCTGTCACATATTATCTAACGGTTTGTTTTAAGACATTTTAGCCCGCCGCCGTGACTTAGTGGTAGCGTGTGCGCTTCCTAATCCTATTCCAATTTACCGTTCACTTGATGGAGTCCATCTGTCGACCATCAGGTATAGTCACAGAATGTGGCTCCGACAATCGCGGGGGGTGGTTTTTACACGTTTTTCTCCCGGTTTTCCACCGTAATAAGGCAAGGAACAGGGTGGAGTTAGACAATCCCTCCTGGTATTAGTGAAATACCATAAAGCACGACGTTAAACCCTAATCAAACAAACAATTAAGACATTTTAATTTTAGTACATATTTTCAATTCACTGATCATGTAAACACCGAAATTTCGAAATCAACTTGATTATATCAAAGACTTGAACTCTTTTTAAACTGAAATAGTTAGAATAGTCTTCACCGAGTCGCACTTTTTTGTGTTATTGCATGGTGATTTTAATTTTTTCAGGGAAAGACCACCAAAGATGTTTATTTCCCAGCTGATGTTTGGTATGAATATGGAACGGTGGGCGAAACTCTCATTATAACTTTAAATATCTGTATCACTTTCAATCTAAAAATGCATTTTTTTATTGTTCTTTCTCCACTTACTTCTTCCGTGTGGTTTTATTTACCTTCAAAAAATAATATCAGTACATTTGTCAGAAATCAAACCTGTTTTACCGTCCTTTCATTTATATTTGAACGTATATAGAGAAAACCTAATAGTGGGAGGAGGATCATATCACTTGTTATTTTTGTCATCTGCCTTATATGGCGTTGTTGTTGTGCTCAACGGACGTCTCATAATTTATAAAAGAATACAAACTAGGATTTTAGCTGAATTATGAAAAAAATATTAAAATTTCTTTTTCAAATCTAATTTTAGCTTTAATTGAACTGTGTTACCATGACGACGGGAAAATGAAAATTTACTGATTATCAACAAGAATAGTTAATTTAGTCAAATCGTTTTAGCACCAGCCTTCTAAACAGCTTACTAAAGAAGACCTGGTTTTTCTTATGCCATTGTCCTGTTAACTGAAAATAAACGTTATAGAAAACATTTGGAATTTCTTCTATGTTCCAGAGCATACTTAAAGACCACGGTACCACAATTATTAAATCAAAATTGTTTAAATTGTGTTTTGACTCAATGAGCATAGCGGATCAATATTGTTCTGTTATAGGTCTCAATCAAGTTCCTTGCCAATCACCATTGATGTTTAAATGTTTTCTTTGAAAGGGTAATCGAGTTGAGCACGTTGGGCAAACAAGAAGTGTATCCGCCCCTCGCGATGTTATACCATTGTTCGTGCGTGGGGGGTATATCCTACCAACTCAAGAGCCAGCCACAACCGTGCATCAAAGGTACTTATTTTACGACATCTTCAAACTTTCTTAAACACTGGTTTTTGACCAATTACAAGTGTGCCGTCGTTATGTCTCGTTGGCCAAACTTGTACCTGTCTTGTAGGTGACCAGTCTCGCCAAATGCTATTAATTATTCAACTTAGACTATCAGAACTATTTTTATACAGAACTTATCTTGTTTTGATTGATTGACTGATTGTCTTTTGTATTCAGTATTCAATCGTTGGCAAAGATACACTGCCGGCATATGAGTGAAGGGACCTGAGTTGCTACGATAGTGAACAACATTGTGGCTATCCGTCACGACTCCAACAAATACTGTGTTTATGTCATAGAAAGTAGAAGCTGATTAAGTTAAAGAGAAAAATATGTATGGAGTTCAACTTCTCGCTTACTTTGACATAACGCTTCAAGGTCTATCCTGACATCAAGGTACACTTTCAAGAAATAACGTAGGGCCGATATATTTTTTTTTTATCGTAAATGACGTCATCTTAAGGCAGCTTAACATGAGGAAAGTTATTAACGATACGAAATTGTCTTCCGAAGTTTCGTGCAAGTGTTCCCAGATTTGTCTTCCGAAGTTTCGTGCAAGTGTACCCAGATTGTCTTCCGAAGTTTCGTGCCAGTGGGCTTGAGGGCGATTTCGGAGAGCAATGTCAGGATAAAGATTGAAACGTTGCGTGAGCATATACGAGAAGTCGGAACCCTTTTATCGTTATAAACGCTGAATTCTTTCTTGAACGCACAAGTTGTTACCATTCTGTATTTGCAGTAAGTTGAACCACATGGGGATGGTGGTAGCATGTGATGCGGCTGGATCCGCCATGGGAGAGGTTTACCTGGATGACGGCGACTCCATCAGTAAGCTAGGATACCAAAGTCGCAAAATTCCTCCAAAGCAAAAATTTACTTTTCATTTAAATCCACAATCTTTATTGAACCGTATCTGTCAGTTTTACCTTGCCGTTTAACCTAGCTCAGGTTAAGCAACCACATATTTCCAATTGAAACAGGACAGGTAGACAAAAACATCATATGCGGACAGACTGTGTACATTTTGTACCAGACATTATGTGGGCGATGAAAAACATTACCTTTTAAAATGTTCCCAGTTTTATGAACTGCGAAAACTGTGTATCCCAAAAACAAATAAAATAAATTAAATTTTTCCCGATTGCTTTATTCAGAAGATTATAATGTTTTAAAGAGACCTGAAACATATTATGAAACAATTTAAGTGAAGGATCAGTTTTGTGAATTCACATAAGAATAAATAAAATGTCTATGGTTGTTATACTATTATGAATTGTAAAAAATTCATTTGTTATCCAATTGTTATAAATCATAACACACATATATTATGACGGCATTTTGTAAAAAAAAATTTAAAAAAAAAAGCGGTCACTTCGCCATGATTGTGTGAGCTTATTAATGTTACCTCTCATGTCATTTCCTGAACAGAGTGAAAATAAAAGTTGAAGTAAAAGTTGTTAGGAATTTACAGCCATATCTATTAGAATATATATGCATATTGAATAATTTTATAGGAAAAGTATATAAAAGACAGCTTTGGGTTCACAATGAATAAGAGACCAAGAAAGAATTGCGAAATTGCATCGACAAGAAAAGCATATAATTATCTTTTATATTTTTTTTACTTTCAGACGCGACGGAAGATGGTAAATACTGGCTGGTGCAGTTTCGCTTCAAACATGTAAGAAATTTTGTATGTAGGCGTAGCCGTTGTCGTTCGTCACAAAACACCATAATTTGATATCACCGATTACTAGACAGCTATACTGTATAGGCTAATTAATTCAATAAATCCCACTTAAAACATCTTACATAAGGCAAAAATACATATCACACCCATTTGTTTGTTTATCTTGGGACTGCTTTTGTGCAACTATATGTAGTTGGTCATAGTTTGTTTTCTTTCTCAGCTTTAATATCGCAAGCATTCATTAAATCTTAATTTCATCCGAGAAAACATATTTCCGAAAGTTGAAATGCTGTTGTTGATTTTAGTACAAACATAGATTTAAAATAGCGAAAATAGGGGGGAAAGTCGTTTTGCAGTCTCAATACGGCTATGTCACAACTTCCATTTTAGACATAAACACCCCTAGACGGAATATTTAAGTTAGCATGGTATCTATTAATTAAAATACAAGTGTTTGGTATAGCTCGATACAATTAACTTTATACAATACTAAAAATGAGCACAATACATCAAACACTTAGTAGGGACCAGGAAGCACATTTGTTTATTCTACTAAACAGATGCACATGGGTCAAATTGTAATATGTCTGCCAGTGCCCGACGTTTCTTCTAAATTATTGTGACAGGTGCCTTCACACGCTAGACTGGCACTGTATCATGTGAGTGAAATAACCTTCAAAGGGAACATCTGTTGTGTTTTTGTTTATTCTGGTCATCTGTGGTATTAACAGAAAGCTTATTGTGTTAAATCATAACAAACAATTATTCATCAATTTATAGATATCCCGTCAGTTAAGATCTTCCATCTAGGGACGCTGCTGCCTAAAATCGAATGATTTACGTCCAAAACTAGCCAAAACAACTACGTCGTCACGCTTCTGACCATCAAATACGTTATATTTTAACTTTTTTTAATCGATTGTATCGATGCATTAAATATTTTTAAAAAACAGCAATCAGCTTTTCATCTGTTGGGACACGTTTTTAAAATATGTTTTGTCAGCTAAAAATGAGATTGAATTAATATTTGTACATATTTAAAATATAGCGTAAAACTTACATTTAAAAAAATCATTTTTTGAAAATCGCTTCAATTAATTCTGTTAATTTTAATGAAAATCTTGTTTTTGTTTACTTTAGAATGTTCTTAGTATGTATAGTGTACATAGATTTGGGAATTACAACCTTCCATTGCTGAATAAGATCCGCATGTTGGGAATCAATAAGCCACCTACAGCTATACACCGAGATGGTCAATTGGTACAATCCAATAACTACCATTACTACTCTGGCAGTGGGGTAAGTACAGATTTCACCACTTAAAACTAGGTAAGAATGTAAGCCACGTCGTGGTCTGCGATATTTCGCGTAATTCACGCCACTTCCGGGCACCCCGTGCGTTCTTTCTAGTTCTAGTTTAAACGGAAAGATAAAAATATGCAAATTCTCCCCTCCATGTAGCAAAATGTATAGGGCTAATTCTATCTAAACCCATGGTGAAAGTTGAAAATCGATAGGCCGCTATGGCCGGCCTCAAAAAAACCATTTCTGATTTTTTCTTAATTTTTTCTAGATACACTGAAACCATTGCTTAGTATTTAACCTACTTGCAATATTTCTTTTTGACGGTTTAAATCTTATTATTGCAAAGGGAGATAACTTATACGCGTCAACTCTGGCCAGAAATTCAAATAAAACTTTATTTAAACGTCAGAAAAGAAAGAATGATTTTGATT
>JAVFBW010187720.1:0-10419 GCA_034783835.1 Mopalia ciliata
AGCATCGAGATCGAAACGTCGCTACCCAATTATATCCAGAAGTTGTACATCCATATCAGTCGTCATGTCTTACTATACATTTTTTTATTTTAATTAAATATACAGGTTACCTGTGTCTGTATTCAACAAGCTGTAGACAATGAATTGAATAGCGTTATATTCAATATAGCTATGAGATAAGAAACTGGTGGGGCCATTAGTATTTTCCTATGAAGCTATGAATGGTGTGAGTCCGCGAAGCACTTCATTCCAAACTGTCCGACAATTACATGCACATTTCTGTATCTCTCTAATAGTCTATCATAATATGTAGCCTTGTTTAGAGATACAGAGAACAAGACTTTAAATCACTCTTTATAGCCTTATTAAAAATAAGGAAATACGGTCCAGGTATCCGTTTCTAACCCACATCTGTCACTTTTCCACCCTTACTGTAGTCTTGACATTAAACTAAAAGGTTCTGTTACTTCCATTTTGTAGGCATGTTCACCTAATAAAAAGACATAAATTATTTGATTGGGATATTAAACATGCATTAGGCCTGTAAGTATACTGATTTCCAAGCCCTACTTCAAATTCCGCTGTAGGCAATTACACTAATAGCAGCAATCACAATCACATAAATCTCGCGAGATTCTCGCTACAGGTTACTTTGTGATGTTGACTTTCTGTGTGTATTGTTGGCGAGTCCTCTCCATTATAATATATTATAGGTAACTTAATATAGCTTTTTGCCTTTACGGATATAACATTTCTCACAACGGCCTACCACTTACTGACAGAACGGACAGAACAACCTTTTAAAAAAAAAATGTTAACTGAAATCACACATGCGAATGACCACACTAGGATGTTGTGTACGGACAACACGCTAACTATGCCATTATGCCATCGCTATTTATCAGATAGATTAGTAAAACAAACATTTATGAAAAATCCAGATGAACACATTTATTGTATATATACCATTACTATAAACAATTGTGTAATTTGTATGAACATAATTAACGATTTATCTTTTAATCGTTAAATATATGACAAACATTATTTATAACAATATATATGACAATATGAATGGATTTATTCTTCAATGATGATAATAACCCAGAGCAAGGGAAAGATTTTTTTTTAAAATAAAATTTAAGTTTCTGCAGCCCAGAAATAGGTAATGTTGTTGCTTTAATTAAATAAATGCAGACTAGTCTTAGATACAATACTTATATCTTGATAATTTTATATAACACAAAAATTAACTTTTCAACACAATTAAGTACATAAATTCTTCAAATAACAACTTTTATCCTCAGTAAAATTGTATATATTGTACTTGGGATGCGTGACATTATAATTAAATAATTACATTAATTACAAAAAATAAGTGTTTGTATGGTAACAAACAATTTGCAATGCCATGAGCTCCGATACCTTTATATCAATACGTATTGTTTAGATGAATATTCCTGCAGATGTATGTAGCATGGAGTCATTGTGGGAAGAAAACAAAATAGTATAACCTTAGTCAAATTATTCTTCTTACCAAAACTACTTGAACATTGTTGTAGGATTCTCTTTTTGTTTCATTGGAAGAACTTACACTTAGATGATATAAGCCAAACGTATTGTGGAATGTTTAGGCCATGTTTAAATGATATGTTTCTAGCATAGTTTAAAAACAGAAACTGTAGAGATATACAGGATGAAGTTAAATCCAACTAATACCGGAATTGTTATATAGATTAACTGCAGAGACTCAATTACACTAAACGTGAAAGTCCACCATGTATTGTAATTAAACCGCCACATCCAAGGGGCTTTAATTGGTAAACTAAAAATCATATAGAAATGTACGAGCAGTAAGTTGAGAATTTATAGGGTATATAATTTCACTCGGACTTAGTGTCCCCGCCCATCAAGAGCAGTTTGTTGAAAATTTATAGGGTATATAATTTCACTAAGACTAAGTGTCCCCGCCCCTCAATAAGGACCCACCCATAATTCCCTTTGACTCAATCCTGAAGGCCACAACGTTTATATACCAAATAATTTCAAACCCTGCCTAGAACTCATACTTACATCTTATTTATAAATGGTTAGTTATTTAACAATACATAACAGATTCATGGCACCTTATGAAATGTATCTTCGCTATAGCCAAGACTTCCCCAGTTATTCTCTGTTACAACCATCGGCGGACCGAGCACCTCAAACCAGACTTTAAAGTTACGCCATCTGCTGGGTATAGAATATTCATAAACGATAGTGAAAGTAGCGCATCGCGACCATGTGAATCTGTAAGTAGCGAGCATTTTAATTAGTGTCGAGGTATTGAATTCAATTCAGATTGAAGCCATAGGGTAGATAAATAGTCTGGTTTGCGATGACAACACTCGTTCTACGATACATTGTTGATTGTCCAGATACACTATAACGCATAACGCATAACACATACAGTTGATTTTGTTATTGCGGCCTTCTTAAGTTGTCGCCTATCCGACTACAATTCCTCTGTGTTATAATTCATAAGTAGAATTAAATTCTAATCCACACCTTTCGTTGAATATGTTTCCATTATAACGTATCCACTTGTTTGACACTGAAATAAATCAAATAAAAACAGTAATTATCATTAGACAAAACATTTGACATGTTGCTTTACTTGACTGAGTGTGGTTGTTAACTGTTTAAATATACACGGTCATCATATACGAGGAATTCCCGTGTCCACGGCGTTAAAGACCAGTCAATCACAGTCAGTACATCTGAGGGAGCCAAGGTAAAAAGACATGGGTGTATTAATTTTAGCACACTGCACTCAACTTTCATGTTATCGGTCCGACTTAGGGCACATAATCTTATTCCGTTTTGGGTTTCCTCAAAATCCACCAGCCAATAGAATAAGCCGATTCAACGACAGCAGGATCCGGTTGCTCGAAGCGGTATTAAATTTAATCCGGTATTAGATGACCTCACGCCATGTTGTAGGTCTATCTCTAACCCGGTATTAGTGATTTAATCTCATTATCTGGTGTTAGCGACTAATACTCTTTCGAGCAACTGGCCCCTGGTCAGCAGTGATTGTAATCTGCTTAGTTAGGAGTTTTTGTTTTCTTATCTTACAAAACCAAAACATATTATGTTGTGTTTAGCTTAACAAACCTGTGCCTATGATTCAGAACGCTGTATAGTTTTAATAAAAGTAGATAAACTTTGCTCTTTAGCTGATTATGTCCAGCTTGACTTGTGGTATAGCACAATATATATGAAATGAGCCCTATATGTACATTGTGTTGGACTGTTTTTTGGCGTATACGGACTTGGCACAATGAATAGGACTAATTCCTCCGTCTTAGCCCTACGCCATCTCAACCCATGGTGAAGGGTGGAAATTGATCCGCCGCTATGTACAGCGTCTCAAAACATATATCCGAGTTTTCTCTGATTTTTTTGGATAAAAAAATTGCAATAATCAAACTCTTTCTTTCTTTTCTGATGTTTAAATAAAGTTTTATTTGATTTTATCGCCAGAGTTGACACGTATAAGTTATCTCCCATTGTAATAAGTAGATTGAGAAGCGTCAAAAAAGAAATATTGCAAGTAAATAAAATACTAATCAATGGATTATCAGAGAAAATTCAGAAATAGTATTTTTGATGCCAGCCATAGCGGCCTATCGATTACGCACTTTCACCATGGGTTTAGATCTGCTGGGCGTAGGGCTAAGACAGAGGCATTAGCCCTATACATTGGGCTAATACGGACTCAGAAACATATTCTATTCTGAAAAACTTATAAGGTTTTCCACACATATAATACCCGATAATGAAAGTTCAGCTCTGTCATTTTTTACTCACTGAGGTATTAAAATAATTTTGAAATAAATAAAACTAAAACTCATAAAGCACATCAAATAATACACTACCCCGTACTTAGTAGCTTATGTTGGGCCTACATGTAACCTTAAGCCTAAAGGGCATCATTGAGTTTTAACTAATTTTGTAATGATTGATATTATCATGGTAAGCCTATGTTTTGCACCCAATTTTCATGTTACCAGTATATATCGGTTCAACAAAAGTATATTATGTCATGATGTTATAAATGATGCTGCATAAATATAATGGTATACTGGAATTAACTAGAAAAAAGTGTGTGAGAGGAAACTTCTTATGGGTAAAGATGAGCAATCAGTAGGTGTGGAAACAATTAAAGAGTGAATAGGCCTACTCCAACCAACACACTTGGACAACTTCTAATGACAGTAGATGTAATTGTCCTTGCCTTATCGCCGCCCCCATTCTATTGATAGTTACAGTTTGTCTGCCTTGCTCTCACTCCTGCCCCAATGCAAGGTACAGGTATATGCCTTGACTTTTTTCGCATATACAGCTCATACTTATTAAATTTGTTTTTTTATTTTTATTTTTTTTATTTTTTTGTTTCTAGCAGCTGATACAGGTTATCATTGAAATTAGAATTTATGTTCTACCACTATCTGTACCTGAAAATAACCCTGCTTAATATTACAAATATATTAATTAATATATTACATACATATATATATTTTTGATATATTTTAAAATACTGGTGGAGGCAAATTTTTTCTTTCTGCACAATAAATATATCTCAAGTCTCTTTATACAATGACAAATTTTCATTTAAACCTCCTAACCAAACACTCACGATTATGTTTTCAACTAAAACAGGTATGTTATCTTAAATTTGTATACATTGATTTCATTGTTGAAATATTTTGATTAAAATAAATCATTCGGTACATTTCTTATTATCACACTATTCAGACGGTAAGGATGAATTTTCATAAGATGGCCTTTTTATACTTTGATAAAACATAAATCACACAAATAAAGACAGCTTTTACTGTGGCCATGAATCCAAATTTCATTGCCTGAAATACAATCACTTCTCCAAGCTTCCTCACTTTCAAAGCTTCTGCTGTCTCAGCATCCCCTGAAAGCCTATTGGGTTGGGATAGTCGATCTTCTTTCCCCTTCCCCTCCCACAGGGACATTCCTGGCTAGGCCACTGACTGATGTAAGCTGTCATTTCAGAAATGATAAGTTAAGATTGGTCTCATATGTACCACATTTCTTCCTTTATTTTCCTATAATTTGGGAGGAATTTCCTATATTTCTCCTATATTTTTATGAAAAACCTCCTATATTTTTAAGTATGGGAACTTTAATGACCCCTGGAGGTGGTAACCATTTTCATTTTTATTCACCAAAATAAATCCACAACAAAAGCTCAAGTGAGTCGTTACTACATTGAATATTAAAATCGAGTTTAATAAAATCTACCAGGTGACACAGCATCTTTAGACAACAATACTCCAAACTGACACGTGGAATACCTTTACTCTGTCTTGTCAAATGTAACACTATCAATAAGCAAGACTGAAGTGGTTCGATGTAGGCCTGTCATCGCCATCAATATTGGCCCAATGTCAGCTGCCATCAGTGGAACTTACAAAGTTTAGCCCAATCATGTCTGTCTGTCCATCATCCACAAATGTTTGTGAACACCCTAGCTTGAAAACAAATTCACTGAGTATATTTAAACTTGGTTTGTAGCCTCCTGTTGGAAGACAATTCTGTTAAACGAAATAACCATTATTACACAATTGTAGCATATGAATGCCTGTATGTGTTGTGAACCCGATAAGTAGAGAATAAATCAAGGCTTTACCTCAAACTTGGTTGGTATGTAGCTTCCTCTGGTTAAGACGGCAGATATGATTACATTTCACTTAATTCCGTAAAACAAAATGGCTATTACATAATTTTAGATTATGTATGCCTGTGTCTGTGTGAACACAATAAGTAGAAAATAAATTCATGTATTACTTTAGGACTTTGAAGGTAGCTTCCTGCCTTTTAATCAATGGATCGGATTGAATTTCAACAAGTTGAGCTCATATAAGATGGCTGCCATTGCATTATTTTACAATATAAATTAGTGTATACGTTGTGAACACTATTACTCAGTGTAATAAATTCAGGGATTAACTTGAAACTTAAAATATAGTCTGGTCCTATTAAGACAGCATGGGATTGATTTCCATTAGATTCCATAAAACTGGGCAGGCTGTTGGAGGGAGCTTCATGTTGCCCTTGTGATCTCAAAGCTAAAGGGGAACAGGAAGCCGATCTGTTTGTGGTGTCTGTTGTTGTCATCGTGTATTTGTCCCCTCCTGTCTTTGTTTGTTACCAGTGGTGTTGAAGTGGTTTCCTTCACCCATTGCGCTAGCACATCATCTTATAAGTGAAATACCCTTGAGCACGACATTGAACCATCAAACAAACAAGAAAACTGTAAACAGGGTGGCAGCCATAGCATCATTTTACAATTATCTTATCTTTATAAGTTGTTTACACACATTTTTGATGTGATTTCTAATCTGGAGTTGTTACGGGTAACCTATAGACAGAGACCAATTATACTTTTTTTTCTGCGAAGAAATGCATTTTGGGTTGCTTCCTCTGGGACTTGAAATCCCATTATATATATAGCATATAACAAGAACAATAATCTCATTAAAAGAATCTACAGATTTTATCAGACAACTTGTAACTCTCATTGTCTTTGGTTAAACCAGTTTGTTGGTTGATTTATACTTAATCATAACAAATATCTGGTTTGCTATTTATACAAGGTTATACATTTTTTCTCAAGATGTATAAGTTACTCATAGAAGCACAAGATTAAAATCTACTTAAAAACTTGTCACAGGGAGTTTATCTAGTACATGAGCTTATCAGTTTTCACTAATCTACATACTTTTGACAGTATAATTAACTTTTAGAAACAATGGATATGTTATTTTTAGGTTTTAAAGTTCATGTGTTATCCTGCTGCTAAATAAGATTAAAAAAAACGTACATAAACAACAGATGTAATACAAATAAGTTAAATTTTTGTATTGGGGCTAAAGTGTTGACTATCAAATAAATGAATTGTACTGCATTACCTGCATTGATAGCCACTGTCACCCAAGATAAGCACATAGCTTAACTGGTATGGGACTCTTGACAGGTGCTGGGTTGGACTGGATGTCCTGAATATATAATATGACTGTCATGAGTAGATCCTGGCCAGTTTGCATAGATGTTTGTTATTTTCCATGAAAAAATAGTAAATATATATGTGATTAATACCTTGGAAATCAGAATATGTATAGACTAAATTTTAGAATATCTAATTCAAAGAAATAATTAAATGTAGCAACAAAGTTATTTACTGGTGAACTTAAAAAATTGAAGTTGCGATTTTAATCATATTTCAAAGACATTGCATTATTTATCTTCACAAATTTCAAGGATTGAATGAGGCATATGTCTTTATTTTTTAAGGTTATATTTAATGTCATAATTCAATAACAATAAAATTAGGAGGTCGACTAAATACAGGAGCAGATCAGAAAAATAGTATTAAAATGTCTTAAACAGAAGATCCCTTTATTATACGGATTTGTAATTAATACTGTAGTTTACTTTTATGAAGGCATTTCAAATTTGAAAAAATTGGGATAGTTGGATGAATAGATGAAAAGTTGTAAAATCACATCGGAACAGTATTCTTCAGCATGTAAAACCCATATCTCCACATTATTCAACCATGACTACATAACTGACCGGGATAGCTCATATCGTAAAGTCTGACATCATTTTGCTGCCATTTTGATTTTCTTTCTTTTGAAAATTTGAGTAAAGGCTTAAAAACAAGTGAATGAATTGCTCTGAAATTTAATAGACTTATAGCCCATATCCAGCGAGGCTTAGTTTGGAACATTTGTTTCGTTCGGGTCATTGGTATCATATATATGGTAGGCAAAGGAAGTCACGTGACCACTATTTTTGGACTTCTGGTTCTTGACATATATCATTAAACGCAGATTTACTTCATGAGTAATAATCCGGTCAATAGACGTGACTTCATTTCCGGTCAAAGTTGGCAAAAGTGACTTTTTCACAACCTATTTGAAAGATTAATTGATTGATTGCTTAGTGTTTTACACCACATTCAGCCGTATTTTGAGCTATGCTGTGGCGTGAACATTTTTTTTTAATTCACAATAATCTCTGAATCTACACAAAAAAAACCCTGATAAAATCATTCTTTCAAGGATACAGTACTTTTCTCCAACTTCAATAGTATTTGGTTTCTTAAGGATTTATTTGTATTAATATTGCCTACCAGCTGTGGTATCTAGCTCAATTGGGGGATGGGGCATTCCCGCCGAGTTGACATGGGCCGGCAATTATTACACATGTTATAAAAATACGAATATACCAGTAGGCCTAACTCACAAGTATTGATAGTTACGGCCTACGCATCAGCAAGGATCTACATATATGACCATACAAAACTTCTGACAAGCCATTTTAGGATAATTTTCTGCAAAACTCCCCATAAGGAAAAAAACTGTTATTGTTTTGTTTTAGAAATGGCTTGTCAAAGTCTCGCTGGGAATCAGAAATAGAATCAACTAACATTTTCGCCTCAGCTGGCGGCCGTCAGGTACAATGAAACAATGAAAGGGTATATGGGAGACGCATGTGTTGTTAGTACTTTTCAATCGTCTGGCTTCCCAGTATGTGGTTGTCTATTGCCTGGTTTCAGTAACTTAAATTGTATTAACTATACAAATATTGTACATTCCTCTTTGGTGGTATGTGGCGATATATTCATCGTGATTATTGAACCAGTTATTTTAATCAACAAATCTTTGTTTTGTAAATTTTTTGTTGTGTTTATATCCTTTCTTTTATTCTGTCTGTCCACACGTTATATCTAAATTCTGTGTCACAATGATGTGATCAGGATGGTATAAATGAAGCATACAGTTTTCATGATTTATTTTTTTAGGCCCATGATATGAAACTGATCAGTGCAACTACAAGTTTTGAATATATAGAACATTATTATAAGCTTATATGAGGGTCTAAAGTAACCAGGAAACATGGTTTAAACTGTTGTCTTGAATAGTTACCGCACTTGATCAAGTTAGGCACCCCAATGACCCCGTTATCATGTATTCCATATCGCATATATTATGTATTTTGTGTACAATTGGAAAATGGTTGGGCACTGTTGACCTAACCAAGAAATCAGCTGTGTTAATGTGGTTGATTTGCCAGTTATTCAAATTACCTCAATAGTCTAATGTTTACAGACTAGAGTTGACTGCGTGGGTTCGACTTCTATCACAGTGTAACAGACTCCGAAAACAAATCACCTATTTCTTAGGATAAGTTCATAGTCACCAAGTCTGTTACGAAATACAATTTATATTACGGTCAATGTTTGCCAACAATATTGTTAAATAAGAAACTAACCAATCCGCGGTATTCAGATGACTGTTTTCGTCATCCTCAGCACTGTCAGAGTATCTAGTGCACAGCTCCTCTGTCTCGCCATCAATTGCAAATGGTTCAATCTTATAAGGTTTTGCAGCATCCGAACGCATACAAATTTCCGCAATATCAACATCATTCTCATCTTCTGATGTGAAGGTATCGGAGAATGAATCAGATATGTCTAAGTCGTGCTGGAAAGAAAATGATGCCATCTCTGGCTGAGGAAAAATCTTATGCACTACTGGGCTAAAGCATGGCTAACTGCTAGGCCAGGCCGACAGAACTTCACAACCTGACGTCACTCAAGCAAAGATCGGAATCTCAGCCGACAGGCTTATCTGGTAACTTAAGTGCCTTGTGGGGGGCAAAGTTGACAATATTTCGTTGTGCCAAATGTATATACTTTAGGACAGGGTATACAGATTATGCTTATGGCATAAAATGTTGAATAAAATTACCACTGCGGAGTTCTTTTAAGGACCAGGATTGATATCCATAGGAAATACTCTAGAACAATGCCTATTACCAGCCTGCGTTGGGCACACTAAAAATATGCTTTGCAACAGCCCTGTCAATTCAGCTCCGCAATCCTACATGCCACTTATATATAATCCATTTTTAATCAATTTAAAATTTGCCCAAAGCAACTATTTTGACATTCATAGGCTTGCTTTATTACAAACCCTTGATACAATTTTTTTCAGGCAAACTAATGAAGTATCAGATGTGCCAGATGATGCTGTTGATATCTTAACATGTAAGTAAGAAGTTTTTTTTATCGTGTATCTTTGAACAAAGATAAAGAGAAGTGAATATAATGATTTACATCATAACTAAGTAGGTAGGTTAACAATAATAGTTGTACATTAGAACTTAAAACCTGGGGCATGGAGTTTTATTGACTACTTTTAAGCCCTTTGTGACAAATTTAGCAAAATTACTCATTATTCTTTAAAATTATTTCGGTAAAGACTTTGTACCCGAAATAAACTAAATAATTCTGTAAAATAGGGTGGAGTATATTGCTGTGAAGCATAAGAA
>JAVFBW010187731.1:0-10419 GCA_034783835.1 Mopalia ciliata
TATCGTACAATATTAGATCATGTACTTATCAATGTATTATATCTGTATGTTTCAGTCAATCAAATCGTCACACCGTATCATCTAAAAGCACAGAAATAAATAAAGTCAACAATTCTATGAACAATGTTACCGGGCTGTGATTATTTCGTTTATTTACCGTTACAAATAGCAATGTAGCATATTTGGCCTTTCTAGAAAATGGGTTTGCCATGTGACTGCGTTCTGGCTCAATGGCTGCGGAGAAGAAACAGGAAGTCTAAATCATTCATTTTTTCCTGACACCGTAGGTTTGAACAGGGTATGTGCTTAACTAAACGTGAAGATCCTTTGACCCAGAGGGTAGCTTGTGGTTGATCTATGTCTAAATAGGATTCTGAGACGATCAAGCTATATATATATATATATATATATATATATATATATATTTATTTATATATATATATTAATACAAGCATCAAGACAGTCAATTTATATGTATAGGCGACATTCCAGCCGATTCAGTAACTTATTAGGGTCAAATTTCCGGGACTTCTATATGTAATGAAAACCAACGCCGAGAGTTGATTGAAAATGAAATGTCTGAATCAGATTGCAAAATACTTTTTAAGCTGTTGCTTAAATTATGCATCACAAATGATCCTGCGGTTTTATAATAAATCTTGGACATATTTAGTGACACTGATAAAAAGTAATCAAATCATTTCACTTTTAATGTGCGTAACAGAGAAAATTTGATACTTGTTTAACTGCAACTTAGATAAACACCTGACGTGTTTTAACTTAAATTAAAACTCTCTTACAAATTTAATAATAATCTACCATTTAAATCAAATGTTTTCGTCTAGACTGAAAACAAATCCGAGCCTTCTCGACACAGTCTTTTTATGTCACACTGTTTATGTAATTTTATCTTCCATTTCACTTTTTTTTTAAGTTTGTAATATATGCAAACTTGAAAAATTATTATTTTCTACCTTGGGACTTAGCAAAGCTGGATGTTCCGAAGATGGAGGTGTGGGCTGAAATGTCCCTATTTATATTTGATCTTTTAAATTGAATGGGTCGTCCTTGTAACTCTGTCCTCAGATACTATAGCTTTTCTGTGAAAATGTCACAAATGTGTTATTCTCAGCCGCTTGCTTACTGTCGCTGTAAAAGGTCTGTCTTTGATGTGGGAGATGGTTTGAGAACAAATAGCTGGATAACCTGATGAAAGTGACACAACTGTCTGGTTGAACGTTTTGAAGGTATTTAGACATTCTAATGGTAATAAAAAAAAGTACAATGTATAGTGCATATCGCACCAGGCTATATCTTGTATAGAGGTATACTCACATATTAGACTTTCCACTGACAAGCTTAACATAATAGAGTAAGGTGACTACTCCAAAGAAAGATGAAAAATTCAACAACCCGAAACCGAGGTGATTTACTGATGTTATTTTATGTTCTTCTCCGCTGTTGCCATTTCTGTTAGTGAAGTCGAGGGTGGTTTCCTCAGACAATGGCATGGCACACAATGAGCTGTTGGCTTTTAGGGGGACATGTTAAAAAGCTTACACAAGTTATGTATACTTGTAATTGGAAGATAACACGAAAAAGCAAAAGCCACCGATAAAAGACAATTACCAGGAAAGGCGTCCCTAAATTTAAGGAAAGAAATGGCAGGGCTTGAATGTTATGGTTTCCAATTTTTATACAATCAAGAAGGATAATTGTGCCCCACACCATCCGCCTCGCAATCATTAAGTCCATTGGATTGTATCATTGATCAATTATAAAATAAAATAAAATTATAAAAAAAAACTTACAACAAATGAGAACGTGGTTAACTGCGTTTGCCTGGGTCAGTATGCTACGATTCCTGTAAAACAAGCAATTTGATGGTGCAGAGTATCTGCCCGACCCATTGCAAGGATGCGCTACTTAAATATTGAGTTACGTCCTGTATTTTTTACACCGGACAAACATTTTAGCTATACCATATCCGACTTTAACTAAAGAGAAAATATGTAGTTGGTTTGAGTTCCAGTAAACACCAGTTACTTTTTAATTTAGCTAAACTTTATAAATTCATGATTCCAGTTATGATTGAAAATCAAGTTAAGTTCAAGATTAACTAAACACCAGGGTCAAGTTAGTGACCACTTTTGTTTTGTACCGGAGCAGCCTGTGTGCCTGGTCAAAGCATCAGTAGTTCCGTTCTAGTGACCGCAAGTCGATGTGAATTATCCTGACAACCAATATCATTGACATTCAATACAACAAAATTACTACCGAAAATGCACCAGTCCCAGTTTAAGGGTTTAATTTTTAAACGCTCGCTTTTCCTGCACTTTGCTTGAAACAGCTTTTATCTAACCCTATACTGAAATAGTCTCAAAGAAAATCTATTAGCCTAAATATTAACTGTTATATGAAAGTCGATACAGACACAAAAAGTTCCATCCCATAATTCATTTGAACAATTATGTATTCAAATAAAAAAGTTGATAACTTCGTCAGGATCAGGTCCATTGGTGGCCATCTCTAAAGAGTAATTATAGAACTTCACATATGTTAACCATACCTTGAACTGAACAGATATCGTGTTTGAGTGAGGACAAAAGGACCAGATAAACTAGATGAATGATGAAGTAAATAGGAATAAAACCATGGCAAGCTCCTCTTTTCCATCATAACCTCTTAGTCCTCATTATTCGTGTCGTAAACCTGTAGTGAATCGACTGTAACCACAATCTGCCATCTTGCAATGTTCTTAACCGAAAACAGGTGGTGTCACATTTTAATGTGAAAGTCCAAAGTAATTCAACCATACCTATGCATAACATAAGTTCGAATATCTACAGGTGTCCAGCGCGTGATAAAGCTAATGTAGTGTGCGGTGTAATAATTATAAAAGCTAGTTTGTCGATAGAATGATGTGGTCTCGTTTCGTGCTATAATAAAGTAACGTGAATGTCACCAAGAGATGATCAAGGCACTAGGACAATCCCTCAAGGAAACCTTTAATCGATTTATTTTATTGCCACAAACTATCATGAAACCAATTGAAATTTACAGTGAGAAATTACGATCAACAATGTTAAAAAGCATCACATGTAATTTGCGGCAGTTTAGTGTGAATAAAAACCAAGTAATGTGGTGATAGATAGCAACATGGCTGGTATGAGAATACTTGTTTAAAATAATGCATCAATACTGTTTATATTGGAATCAAGTCAGTGGCAGCCAAACACAAGTAAAGTAGTGATAACTCTGTCCTGAACTCATCGGTCATATCAATCCCAGACTTGAATGGTTTGTTTGTTTGTTTGATTGGTGTTTAACGTCGTACTCATGGGTATTTCACTTATATGACGACGGACACAAATACAGAACATCACAAACAAATCTGCTTCCCGTTACTATTTAGCTCTGCGAACACCAGGGCAACAGAAAGCAGCCTCTTTTCCCGCCTCTTAGGATCGACCGAGGAAGCCGAAGGAGTATTCTGCAGGGCCATGGCCCACCCGCTCCCTCACAGGGCGCCTGTCCTTTAAGAAACCTGGGTGTTCCAAATGCTAGTGGACAGGTCTCTTACCATGCTATGCCTCCAAAATATTGTTGAAAATAAAAACATTAAAGTAACATTAATTTCAAATGTCACAAGAGTTTAAGGGTAATATAAAAAAAAACATGGCCGCCTAAGCTTCAAATCTTAATTTCCAAATTTAATAGAACTTATTTTTTAAATCTATTTTTGGTTGTAGCTGCTTTACAGGCGCTAAATTTTAATGACGCTAAAATACCAATGATCCAGGGACTGCCTAGGCCCAAGAAGCTTTGAATTCCTTCATTGCTGCAGAGTGCATAAGAGACCTTTTAGAGGCACAAAAACAAATTTGTCATTTGACCAAATAACCTATGTTTTGGGGTATTCTTTAAAGACATTTTGTATTCTCAGACTTTGTAATTTACAAATAGTTTACCACTGAAATCAATTTATTTTGGTGTTTATGATAAATTAA
The DNA here is from genome assembly GCA_034783835.1 of Mopalia ciliata. Classification (NCBI taxonomy): domain Eukaryota; kingdom Metazoa; phylum Mollusca; class Polyplacophora; order Chitonida; family Mopaliidae; genus Mopalia; species Mopalia ciliata. The sequence goes on from JAVFBW010187731.1 coordinate 4,011, forward strand.
ACCTAAAAACTCGGCATAGACTTTTCAACAGTGTACTTGTGCTGTACAAGAATAAATGACAAATCATTTTAAGTTTATGTTGCAGAAGACAAGTTTGTATGAGTGTTTCTTGAGAGCTAAGTATGTTTAAACTCTACAATAAAACATGCAAAAAAACAAAAACTAGATAGAGGTACACATGTAATGACCGAACAGAAAAGATTATATAGTTTGGAAGCGCTGAATTATTTTAAAATATTTAGCTTTTAGTATTTTCAAGGAAGCATATACATGCTGAAAGCTGTGATCAAACTAGGAATGTTTAGTGTTTGAGACTATTTGGCTAACCTTAAATTATGCTATCCAGGTAGACAAGTTTCAACTGTAAACAAATATTGCAATGCGTGTTTTGACAAGGTTTGAGCAAAGAATTATCACCTTTAACCCTTTCATGCATACGGGTAACTATAGTAACCAAACTTTACCCCCACCAAAATTCTAAACTGGGTACCCATTACTTCCTAATCGATAAAGGCTATTCTAGTAACCATATGTAGTCGATTTTCAAATTTGGTAAATTTTCCATTTATATGTCCCAAATCAATCAGAAAAACCAATTGGTGGTAAAATTTGATGTGAAAATCTTTTCCATGCATGAAAGGGTGAAACCCCAATCAAACAAACTGTGACAAACAAAATGACCTAGGACATTTTGAGTACTGGCTTGGGTCCAATATTCATGGTACAAAAATATATTTCACCCAATGTGATAAGGTTTTATGTTTTAAAACAACATTGGATTATATGTGAAGAAATTATATATCAGCTGTGATTCTGTTGTAGATGTCCCGGAGTTCCTTGTGTTTGCCACGGAGAAGGACATTAGGAGCCTCCATCTGGATCCAGCCACTAGGGGGAGCCCCATTCCGATAATAACAGGTCTTAACGGATCAGTTGGGCTGGATTTCGATTACCTGGACAATTTCATTTACTTCACACAGGTGACCGGAAAGAAAATTAGTCGAGTGAGGAAAGGCTCGACAAATGTACAGGACATTCTGGTGAATGATAATAGTTCAGGTAAGTTTAGTGTACTCCATAACCAGTTAGGAGGGAGCTTCCTGTTGCCCTGGGGCTCTCAGCGCTAAGGGCAACGCAAAGCCGATCAGTTTGTTTTAATTTCATGTTTCGACTTATGTCTTCTCACTATTTGTTAAAAGTAATGTCAAGGTAAGTTTCCTTCTCCCATTGACCTGACATGCCATCATATTAGTGACATACCATTAAATAAGACATTGAACCCTAATCGGGCAAGCAGACAATGGTCATTGTGCCACATTCACAGTGGAGCTATTTATTTTGAAAAGCTGGATATAGCGCATGAGGTATTTTTTCCGGCCTCTGGGAAGAAGGGAATTTTTATATTGACAATTTGTTTTTGTGACGCCTTCTGTTGGATGTTTATTGATGAAAATTTGCATTTACCGGAATATCTTACTCAGAAATCTAGTATAAAATTATGTTTTCAATTGAACAGAAATAAAGTTAACATGATATATTTTGCATAAATCTAGAGAAATAAACTGTGCATTCCTCTACCTGAAGTCCAACATATATACCAAATATTTTATATATTAATAAATACTACAGACACAGAAACACTGGGGTCACCGCAAGGTATAACATTGGACTGGGTTGCAAAGAAGATTTATTGGACTGATGGTAAATTGAATAGGATCTTCTCGATCGGACTGCAAGATACCCACCCGGTAACCCTTGGGGTGACTGATCGCCCACGTGCTATTCTAGCAGATGTTTGCAGAGGGTGAGTATAGTTTGGTAAGGTTTTGTTAGTTTACTTTCCTAGTTGCATGTGTTACAGTATGTAGATTTGTATAAATTACGATATTTTTAATTATTTTCAGATAAAACTCCCCCTCATGTCAAGGGTCTAGGTAACAGACTTCCTCTTTCACTCTGATATAGCCCGCGACCGTCGCTTAGTGGTAGCATGTTTGCTTATGAAACTGAACCTGTTTCAATGTACCGTTCACAGGATCGATTTTGCGGTATATGGGCTAGGCCACATGTTGTGGTTCCGGTAAATCGCGGTGGTGGTTTTTACGAGGTTTCCTCATGGTTTTCCACCATAATATGGCTAGGTGCAGTGTGAAGTGGACAATCCGTCGTCATATAAGTGACATATCCTTGAGTACGACGTTAAACCCCAATCAAACAAACAAACACTCTGATATAAATTTCACACAGCTCTAAAGGTAGATAGCAGTGAAATTATTCTGTGAAGATGTATATGACTAAAATTTGTTGTCCGCACTTTTTGGTAATGTTAGAGGTGATTGAACTTTTATTATTCAACTTTCATGTGACAATTTACATGGCAGATTTGAGTTTCGTCACAGTTACGGAAATTTTAAATTTAAAGCTCTATTAAACATTAATTTTCCCACTTTTTTGACACTTCAATGGATTGAATTTTCTCTCATCGGTAGTTTTGTTAAGTTTTTACTTCTGAAAAATCATTTTTCTACACAAGTGGGGTACCCATATATTTTTCTTGCAAAACTTTAATTAAAACATTTATTTACCAGTCAAACCATTCATTGCCATTCGGTATAGGATTTTGTAACAGCTAACTTTTACAGCCCATGACTTTTCTATATCCTATTCTCCATTGATACAGAATGTGGGAAATATACTTATTTATTTCTCCTCACGTTGCAGAAGTTTTTGGGGGGTGGTTGTGATAGGTATTTCTAGCTCAGCCTACGCTGTTTGGTTAGCAATGTGTCGGAACTAAATGTGATAGCATAACGAGATAGGAAGGAAAGGGTCCACATATTTATTGATTTTTAAATTTCCTTGTAGACATCTGTATTGGACAGAATGGGGCACAACACCCAGCATCCAACGCTCTACAATGGCGGGAAATCTCAGACGAGCAATTGTTTCTGATGATCTAGGATGGCCTAATGGATTAACGATTGATTATGACACAGATAAACTCTACTGGGCAGATGCTCGGAAGTAAGTTCTGTTGTAAAGTTTAAACAAAGAGTGACCTTAAAATGAACTTCATTTGAAAATTTATACATTACATTCCTTATACATACAGTTTTTATTTAATTTCTTGTTTCGTTGTACTCATCCCAGTGTTGAGCATAGCTTCTATCAGTGGTAACATAGTGAAGGGGAGATAACTTTGATGGAGAACAAAAAAATATGCCCCCACCCCATCATTTTTTGTTTTGTGCTGCGTGGCATGTTTTGACTAATTAAAACCAAACGAATTTATATGAGGTATAACATGGTTATTATTCAATGAATCATCTTTAAAAAACCTCTTAATAATAATTGGTTTTCTGTTTTTTTAAGTTATATAGAGGAATATTGTTTAAATAATAACAATTAATAACATTCAAATGCAGATGGAAATGTTTGTTTCAGTGATCGTATAGAAAGATCAAACTTGGATGGTAGCTATAGAGAGGTGATTGTTGAAACGGTGATCCATCCGTATGCTATGACTGTCTTTGGTCACCATATTTACTGGACAGATTGGACATTACGTAAGTCTAAGAATTTCAGTTTAACCATAGGTGTTCTCGACTGTCTACTCACACAAAGTTTGTGTGGGATGTGGGAGATGTCTCAGGCAGTTGTTCATTTGTGTGTTTATCACCCTTCAATTTTTAATGCTACCTGCTAACAGTACAAGATCTAACAGGGTAGAACTATGTTGTAAGGTTTTATTCCTTAAATACAAATGAATTTAAAAAACTTTATGAAATTGAATCCAATGTATGAAGCTGTTTCTATCTTTTATGCCTTTATTTGACTTTTCAGCCAACTGGCTATTTTCATTTCAATTCTCTTCTTTTTTTTTTAGTATTTTGTATAAAAGGTGTTGGTTTTCTCTGATGCAAATACTTTGAATTTATCAATATTGTTGTAGATCAAAAATTATTCTTGTGCACATAATGGGATTTTAATAAATTAATTATATTATTATTTACAGGTGGCGTTTACAGGGCTGAGAAACACACAGGTGCCAATTTGTTTGCCATGGTATCCAGGTTACCTTATCGACCAATGGGAATAAGAATTTTTACCGGTCAACGACAACAGTGTGAGTTCTATTTAAGATTTTGCATTATACCTTAGTAGGGTTATAAAATACACTGAATGTTTTATAATAACCATAGATCTATGATAACTCCAGTGTCCTTAATTTGAAACTCAGAAAGTTTTTCTTAAAGATGTATCAAGTTATTTTGCCGTGATACATCCAGTCACCGTACACTTTTGATTATGAAAAAACAAATGTCCATGTAAAATGTGTCAATCCATCACCTGTCCACCAGATATGTTAATTATGTCTAAACCTTTTTACCAGGTATTATAATAATTTACTCCACATTCTGTCAGTTCTCTCAGTTTTGTTTTTTCATATTTGAATTCATTTTCCTTTTTTTAAAAACCATTTGTTAATTCTAGTTTTATTTATTTTTTTTGCCAGGTAATGTGAACCCATGTGCAATAAACAATGGCGGTTGTTCACATAGCTGTCACCCTGCCCCTGATAATTTAGCTGAATGCACCTGTCCTGCTGTCGATAGCCTGGTACTAGCGAGTGACGGAAAACGCTGTGTGCCGAACACAAACAACTGTTCAGTTGAGCAGTTTGTCTGTAATAACGGGCGCTGTATTAACCCAAGTTGGACATGTGATTTGGATAACGATTGTGGAGATGGTTCAGATGAGGAGACAGAACTCTGTGGTATATTTGTGGCTTTTTTTATATTTAAAATGTTTGTTGTTTTTATTTTTTTATTTATCTGCTGAAGTTTTAAGGTTCTAGTACCTGGGCCAGTATTTCTTAATAAAGTTAAGAAAACTTTTGTCAATTTCCAAACATCACTTTAAAACTTCATTTTTCTTTATTATTAATTGTAACATTAAAATTTATTTGTTGTGATAGTGTCAATTTTAGTCCAAATCCACCGTCGTCATAGAAGTAAAATACCAACCAACAGATCTCCTGGGTATTGTCTTGTATAGTGTAGGTCATGTCAGTCCTTTTTACCAGTGCCTTTAAAGAAAGATTTCCATCACCCTGAAACTGTGGTCATTTAGAGCCTTGTATCTCGTCTCTGTTGGCTTCCAGGGATGATGTTAATCACCAGTGAGGTTGGCCAGTGGTCAACAAGGGAGACAAATCAAATCAAATCCTCCACCATTAACACCAATAAAATGTGCTTATGTACCTGGTAACAGGTGACAGGCATCACGTCCTAAGAGTGAAATAACTAAATAGTGACATAAAGCCCCTATCTAATATTCAAGCATTAGCATTAGCACCAGTTAATATAGCTCTAACTCATTTATTTCTAGAGTAAGAGCATAGTTTATAAACTGTTAATAAAGGTTATGAATATCTACCTGACATAAGACCACCATTAATTTGCCATAAGCCGTAATGTTAACGTTTGGCCCCACAGCTCCCTCCCAAACTTTCATTGAGCGAAATACTGGCACATACTTTAATCGGTCCTTTTGGAGTTTCCAGTTCAAATCTTGACATGTGACGACCGTCAAAAAATTTGAGTTACAGGGCCAGGACGGTTAGAGGTGTTGTCAAGCCGGCTCGGAATGTAAACAACAGCCCAATCACCCCTCTGTCATATGGTGATAAATACACCAAATGTGACCTATTTAGGCTATGATATTACACTAACCAGAAACCTCCACTCAATTACTTCACATCAATACCAAATACTCAAAAAAAAAAAACAATTCCCAGGGCCAGAATAAATAAAACAAGACTACACACCATTTTTACTAAGAACTATATTCGAGGCTCTTACGCCAATTAACGTGTCTGTGATGATGTCAGGACTCGCTTATCGGTCCTCGGACTTACGCTCATAACATACAGCGGTTTTTTGTTTTTTTTGTAAAACATATATAAACTGTCATTGAAAATGGACAGTCCATAGTAAATATAGTAAAAACCGCTGCATATTGGACCGTAATCTAGGATCGTGCGTGTATATATCACATGTATAGCTTTAACGTGTCAGCTGTGTTAAGCCAGCCTCTTCCTGGATCTAAGAAAGCTCCAATCTGATTGGGCCCGTTTGACACCATACTAAAGATTATTTCGTTCACACGAAAGCGTGCTCTGCTTTTTGCGGCACATTGTCATTCGAGCAATCTCCTTCCAACAGTCGCCCTGCATCTTCTCTAGCCAAGGGTTACTATTCCGAGCTACTCTGCATTTGAACCCTTGGCGGATAAGTCCTGTCAGAAGTATATCAAGTAGAAGTATGAAACCAGCCATTACCCAGTCTCAACGGCATGGTGAGCAGACCAGCGCTGATTGATGATAGAGCGCCCCCTAGCGGGACAT
>JAVFBW010187742.1:0-10418 GCA_034783835.1 Mopalia ciliata
TACTACATGGTAACGCACAAACGTTCCTTATTATGTACTAATAAATACGCGCTCAGCTGCTCTTCCTCTACTACTAGAATGATATGGAAAAGAACCGATTTAATGATATCATAAATACAATTAAGGATATGCTCTAAGATGGCGGCCATGTAGTGAAATAACGTATGCTCCCTTCTGCCAGAGCACATTTGCCTCACACATTTAAAAGATGGAAACTGCAGCTGCACCGTGCTCGACAGAATTTACGATTGTTTGCGGCGAGACTGTTTACAGACAACAGCGATCTATTTCTTGATCGGCAATTCTCTGATAAATTTGAGAATAGAATCAGTCATAGGAGGCAACAAATACCAAGTAATATCAGTGCCAATGCTAGAGCTACTGAACCAATGTCCCGTGCAGAATACCCCACAACAACATAAAGCTTCTGTGATGCTAGGCGTAAAGAGTGGGGTTGTTACTGTCTGAAAACACCGTTTCCTCAAATCATCATGTGGCACTGTCTAAATCATCGCCTTGAGTTAGCCATTGGGGATGCCATCTCATCGATGATTGACTGATTTTTCCATGTACAGAGTTTCTTTGACAAAGTCTACTCTGTGTATTCGTGCTCACCAAAGTTGCAGAGAGGTTTGGCTAAAATTGCAGAAGACCTGGACGTTCTACTCCCAAAAATTTGCAAAATATTCTGTTTACAATGGGTGGCTTCCTCGTATCATGCTGTTAGTGCGCTTTGGAAAAGTTACTCAGCTATTCACAGTCATTTCCAGACGCTTTCTACAGCAAAAGATATCAAGCCAACGGATCGCGCTATGTACGGCGGACTTTGTAAGAAAATGACCACTCAGGAATTTGTTTTGCTCTGGTTCGGGACTGTCTGGCTCAACTGTCCACTCTATCTTTATCGTTACAGAATAGAGATATGAATTTCATCATGGCAAACCGCCACATACAATGGACATTGAATTCCCTTGCAAGCATCAAGAACCTGTCGTGGAGGGTAAATATTCTTTCGCAAAAATAATAGAAGAAAGCGGATCTGAATGTTGCAATATCCATCAGTTTTCATCTAGAACTGATTATGCTAGCGATGATCGACAACATCCAAGTACATTGAAAATACCCAAAAACATATCAAACCGTTTTTTTTGTGTTTGTTTTTTTTTTTATATTAAAAAATCCTACTTATGGTTAAAACTGTCCATTTCAATTATTTACAATGAATCATAAGAATCAAATTTTATGGTACACACGGATCAGTTTTCGTTGAAGTACCCTGGCAAGATGGGGAAGAGACCCTGTAACAAATAATCAACCGCTTTCATCTTTCAGTCAGTGAACAATCAATGATTTCGAGTTTTAGGGATTACATGGACAATCCAACGGCCCGCCAAAGGCAATTAAACACCATGTCATGAAAGGGATTATGCTAATGGTACCGATAAGCTCAGAGGAGGCAGAGAGGGGATTTTCACAAATGAATTTAATAGTGTACCCTATTCGTGCCAATCTGGCAGTATCAAATAACTCTGCTCTGATATTCATCAGTGTAAACGGCCCCCCCTCCACATTTGTGGACCACATTACTGTGACCTGCAACCTGCTTAGCTATATGAGGAAATCACATGAGGGGACTCGCTATCGCGGGGATGGTTTTTCCGAGGTTTCCTTCTGGTTTTCCCACCATATTAAGAAATGAAGAGTAAGAAGTGGAGAATCCGTCATCATATAACTATAAGCAGAATACTATCGGAAGACGTTAAACACGAATCAAACAAACAAACCTCGATCTGCATATAAGTTTTATGTATGTTATAATAAGTGACAAAGTCACAATTGCGCAAATAGTTTAAACCTTTAATAAACAAGGTGTGACACTCAAGGCAGCGATATATTAATATATTATAGAAGCGGTACGGTCATTTATGTCAGAAATGTTATTTTTATGATTAAATTTACACCTAATGGTGGGAATTTTTTTTTTATTGGGATAGTTTTTTTCCATACATTTCGGCAGGAATTGCACAAATTAAGATCATTTTTATTATGATAGTGAATCTAGATGGTCCCCCAGTCAAGAATTTGATGTCACAGTTATCTCATGGATGAGCTCACAACATAAGCATAGTGTGACATCACTGTGAACTAAATCTGTAATCACTCAAGGATGTCACAGTGGTCTCACATTGTGATATCATTGTGTGATATTTCAGTGAGCTCAATTTGTAATGTGATGGAGATGCCACCATATCACAGTGTGAGCTTGTGTTATCAGTGGGAGCTTTATTTTAAATCTTGTTGCCTGCTAAATACTTATACATTATGACGAATACATAATACATTTTTGCAAGTACGAAATGTAAAATCCATAAAGTGATCCTGTTTAAGTTGTTAAGTACAACAAAAAGAACAAACAATTGTTTGGTTCAGTTCATTTGAAGGGGATCAAGTCAAAACGGTCCCAAACCATAACGGCCCAAACGGATATCGGCTAAAACGGCCCACCTTTTAAGTCAAAACGGCCTCTCCTAATGTAGTATAATAATTATATTATTCTAATGATTAAATATTAATACTCATAGATTTACTAATTCTTCATAGATTAGTGTTAACTCATTGGTATGTTTCAGTCTTCTTTGTAGACCTTGACATGAAGCTGAAAATCGATTAGGCCTACAGTTGCGGAAGATTCAAAATGACAGACAATAATCTTATATCAGTAAACTTTTAGTAGTTACAAGTATGAAATTTTTGTATCACAAACTGAATAAAAATGTATACCTATCTATATGTTTTTTGTGTTATTTCTCTATGCAAATAAGCGAGATTAGCAAGATTATTACGAATGAAAAAATTATACACTAAATACACCCAGCCCGTTTTTTATTTCCTATTGATCAGGCCACTGAACTTAAACCAAGTCATTTAGCCGATATTTCCTTGTGAGTGGCTTCATCACATATAGCCTATGATCATGGGTTTGAAAACAAAGTTGGCTTTATCATAAAATTATATCCGACTATATAATAAGGGCTTTACCACATGCGTCTCTTCGGTTAGATGAAAAGCTGTAATGGCTGATATAACTAATATGAAAATCTGGTAAGTTCATTCTGAATTCGATCTTGAAAACAAAGTTGGCTTTATCATAAAATTATATCCAATTAAGTCCAAAAGGTGTTTGAAAATCACGAGGCTTTGCAGTGCGATGGCTGTGAACGTTGGCAGCACGTTGCTTGCTCTTCTGGTATAACCAGCCAGTTTTATCAACAGATTGTGCAGGACACAGAATAACTTTTAGATTGGAGGTGCAATCATTGCCCAATGCCCGATTTCTCCGAGGCTTCTGAGTTGACAGTTAATGTAACTGAAGTGGAAAGAGTATCTTTTTTCGATGTACAGGCAGAGTTTGATAAGTAAGTTTAAATTTGATTACATCACTAAAACATTTGCTTTAACAAAGGTCCTAGTAAGCAATATAAAACGTATACTATGCGGTAGGGGGCCTAGTTCATATTATTAACGGGCCGGTTGCTCGAAGCGATATTAAATTGTATCCTATATTAGATGCGTCACCCATGTTCAAGGTATTAGTGATTTAATCTGGTGTAGGCAGCTAATCGTCTTTCAAAGAACTGGTGCCACATTGACGTCGTAGTTATTACTCCCAACTAAAGGCCAATTCACACCGGACGCGAAGCGACCTTCGCGCTGCACGAAATCAATGTCAAACACTTCTTTTTTCGTAATAAAGTTTATACTGGATGCTAGTGTCACGCGACAATTGCACTGCATGCTGTCATCCGCTCCTAAAGTAACATAATGACGTTATTCGTTTTGTGACGTCATTGCCTGAGTGAGTCAACCAATGTTAAAGCATAGCAGTGAAGCGTGTCGTGCAGCGCCCAAGAACCAAGTGAAGCGACGTCGCATCGCTTCCGCATGTTGTTGCAGTTTATGTTGCGTGGCGTCTTTGCCATTATGACGCTACCACACCGAAGAAGGCGTTACGCACAATGCCGATCGTAAACTTGTGATGCGCCATTTTAGAGATCTTAATGGACGTCATTTACCGTTCACTGACGTCATTGCTGCGAAATAAACGTCATTCACTCGAAATAAAACGCCTGTTCTCCATAAACACCAAGACTGTTGTACCAGAGAAATAACCCGTTTGTCAGAAAGTGTGTCTTTCTGGAGTTATGTCCACAGTGCAGGGGAGAGCATAGGCAGTGCCTATGAGACAATGGAAAGGTTTGTAAATCCCTATCCCAATTGGAATTATTGCTCCAATCATAATTCTAACGCACAAATAGAGCCTGTTTGGCGGAGATATATCCCATTGGAATTTAGGAGGGATATTCCAATGCCCGGGATAGGTGACGTTAAAACTCAAACAGATAGTCATGGGGATTGTAATGTGGAAAATTTGTCAAAATACCGAGAAAGAGAAAAGTCTGAGGACGAATACGATGGTGCAAGTGACGATGATTACGGACGTAGATCGTCTTGTTCCCTATCTGATGAGACGAGTTCAATGTCAGAAACTGAATTATCAGTTGCAGAAGACGAATGTAAGGATTGTGAAGAAGAACCCGAAAATAGAACCACTAAAACTCCTACTAGGCAACAATTTTCTGCCTCTCATGGTGATAGGAAGTCGGATATGTTAACATGTGAAGCTATTGAAAGGGAAATGTACGCAGAAAACTCAGCAGCGGACGACACGTTAACCGATTTGACATCTGATTCGTTCAATTTAAGTCTCATGGACAGTTGTTTCGTGGACTCAGAACGTTCTGGTACTCCAGAAATATCAGCTTTGGACATCAGCGGCGTTGATCTATCATACGATCAGCAAGATTCATCAGAACATGGCAACAACCGAAGTTCGCCAGAAGCACGAGCAAATCCAGAAACTGTTGACATAATACAACAGATAGCAGCCGTGAATGGAATCTTAAAAGACAACAAAACAGAAGCTGATAAAGAGGAAAGCGCAGAACGGGATATCGTTGACAAAGAATCAGTTACAAAAGAAGTTGTTACGTATATAAAGAACGAACCGATGTCGTACCAGAATGTTAACGTCGACGTGTATACTTTACCGAATTGTAACTTCCAAAATGACACATCGTTACAGAATACCCCTGGCTATTCCCCTTTGCCAAGCGTTGGTCCACAAAGCTTACAAGCACATAATAGTTATCAGCCTCCGTACTGTTTCCAGGAAATCCCACAGCAATACTGGGGTCCACCTCAACATACCTACTCGTGTTCCGCTCAAAATTATACAAATGACCCATTTTTGAATCAAGAATACCAAACTACTGCAGTAGGTTTTCCCCAAGCTTACCAATGTCATTCACATGTGGAATCATATAACACTGCAGGTCTTTTAACAGCAGAGCAGTACTACGCAGGGCAACAGACACCTTTGGATCCTGTGATACCGGGCCCAGCGATAGGACAGCCAATGGGATGTATTGATACTACTTTTGACGCTGTGACAGACGCAGCCAATGCTGAGGTTGAGAATTTCCAGTATCCGTCTCTGTATGTATCAGAAGCTGGTCTGATGACCGTTGTTCTTAACTACGACGTTTGTGTCGAGATGACCGTTGACAAAACAGTTCGAGTCGTAAGTCATCAGCGTGGGCTAGTTATCGCCACTAACAATCGTGGTAGTTCCAATTATCTTTATCACCCACACGCCAAACTGTGTCACGAGGGGACAACAACAGAAGTGGAACTCTCGGACGAACGTAGGGTCAAGATGTCTACCGAACATATCGTTGTCGCCAAAGGAGATAAATGTTACCGTTTTGATTATAAAGACATACAGAGCGCCAAACCAGACTTTAGAGACATCTCACAGGATAAATCCGTAAACCTGCTCATCGGATCAACTAGTTCTGGGCCGTCTTTAATATCACAGTGTACAGAACTGGTAAAGAAGGCAAAGTATTTTTACAACCAGGACGGGAGCTTTCGAATACGAATAAATGATATTTGTATCACACAAAGTAATAGAGGTGACGTCACCGTGCTATGTGGACCGAAGTTTCTCAAAATGGCACCATTGTCTTGTTATCTTCGTATACAGACGCATTTTATCGATATGGCTGTCTACCAAAACGCAAAAATGTTTGTGAGGCGTGGTACGCACAGCCTGGACAGCAATCCCACTAATTTACGTGTGGATAATGGTAATTTAGAAGCGGAATTCGCAGATGCAGATGATATTGCTGTCGTTCGTCTTCCAAGAAGAACTCCACTCAAAGCTCTTTCCCGACGTCAGAAACAAAATGGCGGCGTCGGCCGATCTCGACGACCTAACAACACATCGAGGCGGAACCGCTGAAAGATAAAACAGTCGTGCCTATATCTCTCAAATCCATGTCTTAAGTCACACAGACAGAAAAAGGACGAAATTTATCATGTCCCGTGAATGTGTAATGGTCCCCATGATAACAAGACAAACGTTTTGTCATGTTGGACCACATATAGAGAGAAGAAAGACTTGCAAAGAATTTTCCAGTTAAGTTAATCACAGATGTTATCCAGCACATATTCACAAATTAAAAAGACCATTATCTATAACTTTGAAGAAAATAGTTTGTGTAAAGTTTATGCAATTGTTCATTTCGTTTTGTTTAATGTTATACTTGACCTGCCATAAGTTTTCTCCACGTCAAAATTACCTGCCTTTTCTGGCAGGAAAACCTTCTCAAGCAAAGCAGACGCCAACTTAGTCAGGGAAAGCGTTCTATTATTATAGTTATAGTATAACAGTGGCCAACTCAGCTTATTAACGGGTTAGGATATTAGTCCATCTCGACATTGTTTACCACTGATACTATCCCGAACACTGGGAAAGTGAAGTCGTTGTCATCATTGGACGGCTTTTGACAATTGAAGGTATTCGCTCTTCGTCCTCTTTGAATACCATTCATTCTACGATAACCAAACATGGCCGGATGGGAGCTTCCTGCTGGGATGGTGCTCTAATATGAACTCGTTCTGTTTGTGATGGCTTTGTATTCTGTCCTTTGATTGCCTTGTTTTTGTCCTGTCTTCGTTTCAGTATTTTCGTTATTTTAGGATAACACTTTCTTAGTTTGAAGAAATTGTAGTTCAGAAAATTTTGCAGGTTGAAACCCGCCCGGGAATCGAACCCACGACCCTCAGAGTTAGGCACCGAATCGCCAGCAGTAAATGCCGGCCACTTAGAGCACTCAGCCATCCTGCATTCTACAAAAATAGAAGGTCAGTTAACTGGAGTTTAGATAGCGGACATTCACTACTCCTCTAATGAAATATAAAATATTAATTGTCTTTGTTTGTTGCCAGTGACGTCGAGGGGGATTTTCTTCACCTATTTGGCTGACACACCGCCATTTGAGTGAAATAAACTTAAGTATAGCGCTAAACCCACAAACAAACAAATAAACACTAAAAAATGCGCAAGTTGTATATTATCGATTGATCAGGTGAATAGCTTACTAACTCCCACCAACATGTGTAGTTATAGATTATTTGTACTCCGAAAGGCGATATCGAAACTGCATGGTCATTCTATGATGAGAAATACAAATTCCTCTCTGAAGACAATTGATTTCGCTTTACCGTTATCATAGTTTGGAAAGAAACAATTATATGAATACACATGCATATGAAATTGACATGATAAATGTAATGGCCGACTTATCTCAATTTAATTATGTTATATTTCCAGCCCTTATTTATGAATTACTATAATAATAATTCTGATTTATTTATGGACAAATAAACAACAGTTATTTTTAGCATATATTTGTTCAGCTTAAATCTGTAACCTAGAACTCCTTCCGTCAATAAGCAAACTAAACCGAACACACACATCAAAAACTAGCAATCTTGGACATGCAGAGGTTAGCCATCAGGTGCCCGATTCACAAAGCGATCTTAGCTTACGTTAAACCTAAATACCATGGCGACCAGTGCTGAAGATATAGTGTTGCCATGACAGTTGCGTTAAACGTAAGCTAAGATCGTTTTGTGAAACGAGCCCCAGAGCCCGTGTAATTCGGCTAATATCACTCGAATCTAAAACTGAAAGCTAAAAACTGAAAGCGTAGCGTTTGGTGTGAATTGGGCTTTTACCACTTCTGCATGACGTCACACCACGATAGCTTTTCTTTGTAACGTTGGAAATTTAATTTTGGGTTATATCTAGAGCAAAATTGGTTCATTACATAAGAAAAGCAAATTCACCTTGCAACGAAATACATAAAGTCATAAGATATCGACATCACACCCATGATGACGTTAACATGTGAAGCCATCTCTTTATATGGTTTGTTTACTGTATTATTCGTGGTCGTTCTACTGTGGGCATTTGTAGCTCAGCTAAAGGGCTAGGTACACTTTCATGAAACTTCATTAGGAAAATTTCCGTATTAACTTACGCCGGCCCATAGTAAACTTCTATTAGGTGATGTCATTTACGATAAGAAATGTTCGTACGAAGTTTTAAGAAAGTGGCCCTGTTAGACCCGGGTTATCCCGGTGGAGGCAAGCAAAATTTTCGTTCTGTATAACAAAATTATAATAGATATTGCACAATACAGTTTGAATTGTATACATTTCAATTTATAATACATGTAATACATGTGGTACCTAGTCAATGAAAATGAGTTTTTCGTCTTCTATTGTCTGATAGCATGAACTATGTGATATAAAAAGTAGTGTTCAAAAACTATAAATTTGCATACCGCGCGCCAGGAAAAATGACGTCACCAAGCTTTGCAGTGTTGGCAAGGGATGTAATTTAATCTTTAAAAGGTTGTCCTCTGACGTCACATTCGTGCAAGGGATGCTTTTTAATGACGTCACACAGGTTTATCCATTGAACGCCACGGTTAGATGGCGTTATTTTGCAATTAATTTATATTATGACGCGACGTACATTTCTTTTTGACGCTACGTCATTTATCTGGCTAAAAGAGGTTTTAGCAGGCCGTTGGACAGTTTTTGATGTCAAACGACTGTCAGCTACGCCACTCTGAAACTGGCTGTTGAGCTACTTTCACATAAATTCTCGTACACTATTTTTACTTAACATGACGTAATTATATCGTACCGTATTTTTTTGTCCTAGGCCTACGACTAGCCACATCCCACTCTCCAAATGTGGCTTGATCTTATATCTTTCCCAATCATTATCTTCCATCTTACCGATGAATATAATTATTTTCACTAGTTAAGCGTATAATTTTGACTTTTTGTACTGCTATGTTGACTATCATTATATATATATCCCTTGTTGTCTAGTGTATAAACTTTTCTGGGCTGGTTAGTTGTAGGATATACCAAAAATGGTTTCCGTGTCAGGTTGGCACATTGTTCTACTTTTCTTTTATTGCATTCTGTTTAATGTTACTATTTCCAAACATTGTATTTTTTTTATGACAAAGCTTTTATGGATACCATTCATACCTCCAAATCCAACTATTGTTATATCTCAGAAGACCATATGTCATATAATATCTACCTAGTACCTTTAGATTTTAATGTACACTGTTATCAAATGACAAATACCATGGTGAGTAACCTCCATTATAATATTGTCTATATAACTTAATGTCGATTGCACAATACAGGGCAGCAATAGGTTCTTGGAATAATTACCTGGCACATAAAGAATCCTTGTTACTTCGAAATTTATCCAAATTCTTACAGCTATCTTCCAGATTACATTTATCATTACCGGTACCTATAATAATGGTAGGAAGTTTTCTAGCCTTGTGTGCGAGTAGTCGTCTCAGTAGTTCAACTCTTCTTCTCCTTCTATTTATGAGTGGAGATGTCCATCCCAATCCTGACCCTAATTATCTTCCTATAAGTCATGTAAATGCAAGAAGTCTGACTGCAAACTCGACATCATTTGAAGGGATCGTTAAATATCCTAAGATAGATGAAATCAAGGATGTTGTTATTAATGAAAAACATTCTGATATTGTATTAATCACGGAAACGTGGCTTAACAATACTATTATTAACGAAAATATCCTTATAGAGCCTTTCCATGAACCTATCAGGAAAGATAGAGCGGACGGTTATGGTTGAGTAGCTATGTACCGGAATGAGAATTTAAATTTCGCAGGAGATTAGATTTAGAAGTTAATGACATTGAACTATTTATTGCTTGTTGGCATTTATTCAGGTCAATCTATAATTACAGTGGGAGTTTGTTACAGACCT
Source organism: Mopalia ciliata (assembly GCA_034783835.1). Taxonomy (NCBI): domain Eukaryota; kingdom Metazoa; phylum Mollusca; class Polyplacophora; order Chitonida; family Mopaliidae; genus Mopalia; species Mopalia ciliata. The sequence continues at coordinate 10,246 of JAVFBW010187742.1, forward strand.
CCAGGTCAACTTGTTCAACAATAACAATTGTTTCTAAACAACTTTCAGTTTGTCATTGACAATGTAATGTGACAAAACCCTGAGGCTTTCTTAGTCATGGGGGATTTTAATGACCGTTCCAAGCATTGGTTTTCTGATCACTCTTGGAGTGAATTAAAACTTGAACTTTTTAA
>JAVFBW010187764.1:0-10417 GCA_034783835.1 Mopalia ciliata
AAATCTGCTTCCCGTTACCCTTTAGCTCTGCGAACACCAGGGCAACAGAAAGCAACCTCTTTTCTCGCCCCTTACGAGCGACCGAGGAAGTCGAGGGAGTATTCTGCAGGGCCATGGCCCACCCGCTCCCTCACGGGGCCAAAATTAATGGAAGCCATACAAATGCGTCGAGACTGATGTAATTAACACCACATGCTGATTCACCATACTGATCCTGATTCTACAAAGCATTTTTATACTTAAGTCAAAATGTTTAAAGGCCTTCACATTTCTGTTTTGAATTTTAACATTTAATATTTTAGCATAATTATAATAACGCAATTAAGTCACAATTACAGGTATTACTTTTATACTAAGTTAAGGCAAGTAGCAAAAATATCAAATTTAGTATTTTGACTAATTTTTAGTATTTTGAAAATGTTTTGTGGAACCGGCCCTGGTCACGCATTTCATTTGATATGTTCTTTTTTAATTAGACCCCCCTATCGCCTATGCATGATATATCTGAAGCTCCTTAATTTGTTTCAATTGCAAAGCTTTACACTGTTGATCCCTACATGACCCCCCTCCCCCACCCCCACCCCTGCCCCCCTAGAGATGTTTCAACTGTCTTTAAAGTAATGATAAAACTGTGTCGGACTTCTCGGCTCTTTGACTTACAAAAGGAATAATGCTGTTACGTTGTTCAACATAACATAAACTCAGTCAAAAAAATAAACTTCACACTCGTTTGGGTGTCGATAAGTTGAACATACAAGAAAAGTGATTTTAAATACTGATTAAATTCTATTTGTACAAATTAAGGACGGTGTATCATAACAATCATGTTCACATTCATAATGTAACCAGTTCCAACGGAAATGCTACGGAAAAAGAGAGTAAAATGGTCAGTTACAACTTGATGGAAGCATGTCAATAGCGCATATGCCCTTTATGAGCGTTCACAACTGCGATACAACGTCCCCTCATGGATTGAATGATCCGTCGGAACACAGCTTGGGGATGAGTCGCCATTATTGAACCAACATGGCACCAAGTTCCCGCAAATTATGTGGAGGGTTCCTTACTTGACAGTCTTCTGCCCAACACATCCCGTACATGTTCTATGTGATTACGGTCGGATGTTGTTTTTATTGGGGTTTAACGTCATACACAAGGGTATTTCACTTATATGATGACGTGACAGCCCAATGGGTGAAGAAAACCACCTTCGCCACCACTGGCAACAAGAAAGACAGGACGGGACAAATACAGGAAGACAACAACAGGGCCCAATACAGACACCTCAAACAGATCGGCATCCGGTTCCCCTTTAGCTCTGAGAGCACCAGGGCAACATGAAGCTCCCTCCAACCGCCGGCGGATTTAGGTCGGAAGACCTTGAGGGTCACTCCATGACATTGATGCCAGCATTCCTAAGAAAATTTCCCTTAAATTGGCCGTATGAGGTCTGCGTTTTCGTGTTGGAATGTCAGACCTGGGCCATGAGCTGCCTTGAATGGCAAAAGCTCTTGAATGAGCACATGATATCTGTATCCTGCAGAAGTTAGGTTTCCTTGAACGACTATCAGTAGGGAACGGGCAGGACCATTAAAGGCACCCAAAACCATAACACTACCGCCCCCAAAATGGTCCACTTCCTGCACACAACACTGGGCGTTCCGTTCACTGCGTCTCCTCCAAACTCTAACTCTCCCATCAGCGAAGTGCAAATTGAATCTGGATTCGTCGCTAAAAACGGCATGGCAGATGTGTTGTGCCCAGAGAAGCCGTTGACATCGGTGTAACTGGGTTAAAATTGGTCCATGATATGGCCGGCGTGCATGGAGACGAGCAGTGCGAAGGCGATTACGTATGATTTGGACAGTCACACGATCTCTAAACAATTCATTCCTAGTGGACGTTGCAATGAGAAATCGATTACGCAAATGACGTAAGACGATTTGTCGGTCTGCATGTGTCGTCACACGTGGTCTACCCGATCGAGGTCGGCTGCTGAGGTGCCAGTTTGTTGGAGACCTGTCCCGAGATCATGGTTAGTCCGTTGACTACATCCCATAACCCTTGCAACATCTCTCGTGCTACGTTTCAAGGAAAAAAAATAGAAATTTATTGGTGTGAAGTTTCTTTTTTGACTGAGTATATTATTATTGTTGACAGGTTAAGGCCCTGCCTGTCTAAATAACAGTTAATCAAGTAGGATAAGCGGCGCGCCGTGGGCCCTGTCCGTTGACCTAAAAGTAAATTGAGTAGAATAAGCGCGCGGTCGTCTGCCCTGCCTGTTTAAATAACAATAAATTAAGTAGGATAAGCCGCACGGCTGTAGGCCCTGTCTGTTCAAATAAACGTAAATTAAATAGAATAAGCGGCACGGCCATGGGCCCTGCCTGTTTAAATACACATATATTAAGTAGGATAAGTGGCACGTCCATGGGCCCTGCCTGTTTAAATACAAGTCAATTTAGTAGGACAAGCGGCACGGCCGTGGGCCCTGCCTGTTTAAATACACATAAATTAAGTAGGATAAATGACACGGCCGTGGGCCCTGTCTGTTGTCCTAAAAGTAAATTGAGTAGAATAAGCGGCGTGGTCGTGTGCCCTGCCTTTTCAAATAACAATAAATCAAGTAGGATAAGCCGCACGGCTGTGGGCCCTGCCTGTTTAAATAAAAGTAAATTAAGCAGGATAAGCGGTACAGCCGTGGGCCCTGCCTGTTTAAATACACATAAATTAAGTAGGAAAAGCGACACGGCCGTGGGCCCTGCCTGTTTAAATAAAAGTAAATAAAGTAGGATAAACGGCACGGCCGTGGGCCATGCCTGTTTAAATAAAAGTAAATGAAGTAGCATAAGCAGCACGGCCGCAGGCCCTGCCTGTTTAAATAAACGTAAAATAAATATGATAAGCAGCACGGCCGTTTGTTTAAATAAATGTCAATTAAGTAGAATAAGCGGGACGTGCCTGTTTAAATAAAAGCTCACCTTTCATCGACTTCGTCTAAACTGTAGTGCTCCTTAAATAATCACCTCTAACACCTCCCCTGGGGACAGCTGACAGCCATTATGATTAAGTTTGGATGTAAAATAGGTCAAACATGAAAATTCACTACACTCTGTGAAGAGTGGACAAAACATAAATCAAGTGTGTGTCTTTTAGAGAGGGAAGATTAACAGTATTTAAGGTTTTTTTAGAGTTGAAACTTTCTTTTGTGAAACAGATTGAAGTTCCGAAAATCACAGTTTGAAACTAGTCCAAGAATCGAACGTACGGCCTTTGGTGAAAGGCACCGAATCTCCATCAGTAAATTATGGCTACCTTGGCCACTCAGCCAATCGAAAACTACAAAATAAGTGGAGCTTAGGTAGTGGCATTCACTACACCTCTGACAGGAGAGTGACGCAAGCTTATATATACCTGAAAACAATGGACAACTAAAGCGTCTTTAAGAAACTAAGAATTAAAAGTATTTTTGTTGTTTGGTGAGAAAGCATTTCCTTAATTTGAACAGATTCTAGTTCAGAAAACACCAACAAGGATTCAAACCGCCAACCCTCACCGAATCGCCAGCTGTAAATGTTGCGACTTAGACCACTCATTAAAAAGGCTGGGGGTTGATTGCTCAATCGACAAAATACACTTTTCCCTTTAACCTAACATACAGTACACAAATGTTAATACACATTTACTTGAATAATTCGTTAATGCAATTAAATTATATGTAATGAACAGAACTGAAAATATCCCTCTCCTCTCGTGTTTTGACACTTTTGCCCAACATTTTAGGACAATCGACACCATTTCATCGGAAACTGTCTGAAGTTAATCCGTGAATTTATTTTCTACTTATCGTGTTCACAACACAAACAGGCATGAATGTTATAAAATTTTGAAATAACGTCATTTTGTTTAACGGAATTTAGTAAAATGCAATACTACCCGTCGTCTTAACAAGAGAAAGCTACATACCAAGTTTGAAGTTAATCTGTGAATTTATTTTAGCATCTTCATAAACATTTATAATGGACAGACCACACGGACGAACAGACGGGCGGACGCTGAGTAGTATTTCATAGCACTCCCTTCCCCCTTTACTATAGTAGTGTTGGACAAACAGGAACAGTACAACAGTAATCGATAAGAATTAATCACACGGCCACTGTAAACTTACTACTTACTGCCATAACAACACTACTTATAGTGACATTAATCAAAATAAAAGAAATGACTTCTATTAGTAATCATAATAATAACGTTTAAGAGGAATCGCTGTCTTACATTTTGCCTCTGAAAACAGCTACAAGAGCTAAATAAATTAGTAGAATAAGATTGACATGTTCCATAACTCCGGCACAAATCGGAGGTTTTCTAGCATTCATAATGGTATCAAAAACAGTTCCGATTGCCCGTCTGTAGTGTTGTCCATACGATCACAGACATACAGTTAGCTCACGATAATAACTGCCCATTTTCTTGTAGTCTCCGTCTTCAAGCAAGTTAGTGACCTTGCAGATACCTTCGGCTCACTTTGGCTTTTAGATGGCACCCTTGTAGGTATTTCGCAATACAAACCTTCGATTTGGCTAAATTAAAATAGTTCGAAAACTCCCTACCACACCGCCACTCCGATGTCCATTAATTTAAACCGACAAATGTTCTAAATAAAAATCCCGATAAATCCCATTGTTGATCTATTCTAACTAGTGGATTGTGCTCGGATAACGTTTATTAAATCTACGCTATGCAATGCGTGTTATCGTACTTGTGAAAGATCCAAACAGATGCCGTTTTAAACACAGTGGTAAACGTTTTTTTTTGTTGCTAAATATATATGCCAACTAGGTAGTTAACGACAAGAATCCACAAATACGCCATTTATTCCAGTTCCCAAACTAAATGCTAAACACATATCAGCAGTTGGTCACAGTTTACAAGCCCATCTTTACACCATTAGGTTAGTTATTACAGCTATCAAACCAACTATTAAATGACGGTCTGCTTGACATTTGTATGTCCAATGCACAACTAACTAGGCACAGGTGCTTTGTGTGATATGGGTTTCCATATAATGAATATACGGTTTACTAAAGGAAGTATTCCGAATACTATGGCTCATCTATAAACCGGGGTTTTCTCTCGGTTTTCCATCGTAATTAAGCCTGGACAAGTGTATAAGATGTGTAAAATGATCTCTAGAGCCCAAAAATGTTATCCATTTTGGTCAAAAATCAGTACCTTTTTAGTTATTGCCGATTTCCCCCCAAAAAAAAAGAAAAGTGACGCCAGACTCGCAATGCTGTTATGACGTCATTTATAGCTTAATGATTCTTAATCATAGGTCGCTATTCATCCCCATCTTCCTTCCTTGCAGCTGTGTCTTTATTTTTTACCACATTATGAAAACTTTGTCTGGACCTTACTATGACGTCATAGATGACTTGAGCTAATTACTTTTAAAGTTTTTAATTGTTGAACATATTTTGTCTGCCTCGGATTAACATCATCCTTACCTTTTTTTTCGAATTGTAGAAAATATATGCAATTTTACAACGAAGCAAGGGTCATTTTAAAGGATTATATAGAACTTTAAAGTGTCTATATGTTTTGTTTATATCATACAATATAGGTAAATAAGCATGCGCGATAAGTAAAATCTAACTGAGATCTTCTCTCAAGATTATGCGCTCATCTTAGGCAAAAATTTTAAAGCCGAAACCTTCATCTGCTAAGCTGCGACGAACACGCCGTTGGTCTATCGGCCTTGATCTATATAATATAACAGTTTGTAGTAATACTATATAACTTTGATCATTTTTAGTTGATTCTTCTACTTTTCAAAATGCCGATGTATTATATTAATACAATTTTAACGTAATAAACCAAAGACTAAACAAAAAATTTAAAAGTGTGCGCCCGTTTTAAACGTTGTAAGTGTATGTGAGAAATTGCAAATACGAACGAGTAGCCAATTTACGCAATTTTGTTAGGCATACTGGTGCATCATGGGATACATTTGAAAATTTGGCCGTGCCCAGGGGATTATTATACTTTTAGAGACACGGGTCTCTTACCAGGAGTAGAATATATACTTTTAGAGACACGGGTCTCTCAACAGGAGTAGAATATATACTTTTAGAGACACGGGTCTCTTAACAGGAGTAGAATATATACTTTTAGAGACAGGGGTCTCTTACCAAGAGTAGAATATATACTTTTAGAAACACGGGTCTCTTATCAGCAGTAGAATATATACTTTTAGAGATACGGGTCTCTTACCAGTCGTAGAATATATACTTTTAGAGACACGGGTCTCTTACCAGGAGTAGAATATATACTTTTAGAGACACGGGTCTCTTACCAGGAGTAGAATATATACTTTTAGAGACACGGGTCTCTTAACAGGAGTAGAATATATACTTTTAGAGACACGGGTCTCTTACCTGGAGTAGAAGGTATACTTTTAGAGACACGGGTCTCTTACCAGGAGTAGAACGTATACTTTTAGAGACACATGTATATTACCAGGAATAGAATATTTACTTTTACGGAAAGGGGCATCTTACCAGGAATAGATTATACACTTTTAGAGACACGGGTATATTACCAGGAGTGCAATATATACTTTTTAGACACCGGTCTCTAACCTGGAATAGAATATATACTTTTAGAGACACGGGCCTCTTACCAGGAGTAAAATATATACTTTTACATGCACGGGTCTCTTACCGGGAGGTGGGAGGGAGGTATCTCGAGCAGAATACACGCTCAGAGCCATGGTAAAGCACAGGGAGTAGACAATTCAGTTATTTTGTACAATTTATGTATTAATTTGAATAAGAACAGTACAATAATATTCAGGTTAAAAATAATCACAATAAGTCCAGTATACTATTCCTATTCATTGTAACAATAACACTGCCTATAATGATTTCATTCTCAATTGGCATGTTCCACAACTCCTGCACAAACCGGAGGTTTTCTAGCATCAAAAATGTTATCAAAAAGAGTTCCGATAGCCTGTCCACAGTGTTGTCTATACGATCCCAGACATACACTTTGCTTGTCGTTGTATCGGCACAATTCCTCGTTGTTTTTTTGTTCAAACCACTCGGCTCCTTTGTCAATCACTTGGGCTAGAAAAGTATTCATTCTCGTGAGATAGTGTGTTGTCTCCCAGGTTAAACATGACGTCACGTTGCTTTGAGCCCGTGTCCTGCAATCTTTGGTCTCGGTCAATAACTTTGTAGTGTTGTCGTTGCACATAATTTGTAAAGCCTTTTTTACACCATTGGTACTAAAAGTTTCGTCAAATACTTTTTGCATCGCATTACTGGTTTGTCTGCATTCGTTGACGAGGTTTTGTACACATTGCATCTCATTTTTTCTGTCTAATGAGTTACAATAACTTGTAAGTTCGTTAACATCGATCGAATCTAGAAAGCTCAAAAAATGATTCGCCTTTGGAATACATGCGGTAAGATGACTGATGAGTTGCTGCCCACTGGGACAAGCACCTTGTATGCAGATAGGCGCAGAAACCAACAAAAGAGCTACCACAGCACGGAGCGGAGTCATCATCATTGTAATTCGGGTTTCTGTATGACTAGTAACCCAAAGTGATTAGCTGGTCGTTTACTGTGTTAGCTGATAATCGAGCACTCTTACTGTAGGCCTACATATATGGTATTGTCGGATAGATTAGGGTTATATAGACCTACGTAGGTAAGTGTTTCCCAATACAAACATTTGGTTTGACTAACATAGTTCCCTATGACCCGTGATAATATAGCCCGAAAGTTCCCAACTACTTTTTGGGAGCACGTCATGACCAAAGGTAGACATCATGTCCGGCTCTTTGTAGTTACTATCTACAAGTACCGGGTAATGACATTGCCACTCGAATGCTGCTTATTTAAGCCGGCGAATGACTGCTTGTTCTGAAAAACACGAGACATTCCACTGTTGATAACATATACTTTTTTGATAGATAACCTGATTCAGATTAGATATCAATATTGCACCACGCGCCTATTTAACTTAAATTGTGCAATACGTGTTGGATCATTCTAGGCCAAATCAGCCAGTGGTCCCAGCTCGCCCTTCCCCCATTTTGATTAAACTATCAAATCATAATCTATAGTGTAAAAATAAACACACAGATTAACCTCATATGACATTATGTTTATGAGATTCAGCCTCGTGACATTTGCTAAAAAAGCTGGTAAAAATGCGCGAATGGTTTTTTTTATATCAATTTGGAAGGTTATAACTCGGGACTGGAGCTATAGAAAGGAAAGTTTTTATCCTAACGTATTGGCCTCAGACTTTCCTATATCTCAATTCCTTGTCAAAATATATGCAACCAAAGTAGCCACTTAATTGTTCACTGTGCCATTAATTGTTTGATTTCTGATATCACTCTGTGCCTTTGAGTTGATATATCCATCACACATCACATACCTGTTGGTTGTCGATCGCCACAAGCAAGTAAGGGTGAATCAAGTCATTTGTAAATGAATGGCATCCAACCGAATTTGCGATTGGCTTAAAAATTAACCCTGTTTTCGGCCATTTTATGATATCTCCTGTGTCTCTCCTGTGTTCATGAACATAAAGCTTTTCACACACTGTATAATAAACACATACTTCAAAACCATACATGATTCCAAATCAAAATTTCGTATATATCTAGTAAAATTATTTCTGCTCTTTGCTATTTAATCCTATATTCCCTATGTATTCTTACATTTTATTCTATTTAAACTCTCATATGTTCTTATATCGATGAATTCTCTCAGTAGCCTACTTGATGGTTTGCATTTTGTCTTACAGGGTCTAGTCGATCAGGAATTGCCTGATGTGTTTGGTGCCTCTTTGAGAACATAGGGGGAGGGGGGAATCATGTGTCACTATGTATACTTCTGGTATGCGTTTACAATACAACTAATTGCTAAAACTTTACACAAATAGGCAAGTATTCATAGTTTACAAACCATATGCCAAAACTGTAACTGTGCAGATACGGAGTCACAGTTTATAAGATAACAGGTCAGACTTAATGTATAGGCAAGATATCACAGTTAACAAACGAGATATTAGGACTTGATATGTACAGGCAAGAGATCACAGTTAACAAACGAGATGTTAGAACTTGACATGCACAGATAAGAGATCACAGTTAACAAACGAGATATTATGACTTGATATGTACAGGCAAGAGATCACAGTTAACAAACGATATGTTAGTACTTGACATTTACAGGAAAGTGATCACAGTTAACAAACGAGATGCTTAAACTTATAATGCACAGGAAAGAGATCACAGTTAATAAACGAGATGTTAAAACTTATAATACACAGGAAAGAGATCACAGTTAATAAAGGAGAGCCTAAAACTTATAAGGCACAGGCAAAGAATCACAGTTAACAAAGGAGATGCTAAAACTAATAATGTATAGGCAAGAGAACACAGTTAACAAACGAGATGTTACAACTTGACATGTACAGGAAAAAGATCACAGTTAACAAACAATATGCCAAAACCTGTCATGTATAGGCGAGATATCACAGTTTACAAATTGAATGCTGAACTTTTTTGTAACCTAATGGACCGGCGATCACAGTCAACAAACCCAACTGTTCAACTTTACATGTATAGGCTACAAACCAAAAAACAGTATATGTATAGTTTAAGGGACACAGTACTCAAGCTAAGTCATCAAATTTGTACCTGTATAGGGAAGTGATCACAATCAGCAACCCCAAATGCTTGAACTTTACATGTATGGGTTAGGGACCATAGTCAACAAGCTAAATTCCCCAACTTTACATAGTCACTGTCAACAAACCAAATGCTTGAACTTAAATGTATAGGCAAGTGATGACTGTCAACAAACTAATTGCTAAACTTTTTAACGTATAAGTTAGGGGCCACAGTTTACAAACCAAATGCTAAAACTTTACATGTATTTTTCAGGGGACACAGTACTCAAGCTAAGTGCCCAAATTTTTACCTGTATAGGGAAATGATCACAGACAACAAACCCAAATACTTGAACTTTATACATATATATATCTATATATATAGGTTAAGAGGCACAGTTTCTGGGTTCTCTCTCCACGATCAGTATGTCAGATTGATATAGTTCATAAACACACAATTATCATTAATGAATGTCTTAAAAACACTACAGATTTTCTTACACTAATCCAAACATTTTAATTGAACATCTCGATTCGCTGTTTTCTTAGTAGACGTCAAGTTTTGGTCATACCGGTAGGCATAAAACAGGGAATAAGAAAGAAGCCTCCCACGTCGCCCAATCAATATAGAAAGGCGATCATTTAATATATCCCATTATGAGTCAAGTGACTTTAACGAAGATCAAGAGATAAAAGTGTGCACACGAAAGCCAGTCGG